>CATIXQ010000018.1:5883881-5904805 GCA_949711755.1 Leptidea juvernica | reverse complement strand
ACAGGGTAACCAGCCCCAAAACGGAAGCCTAACTCTCAAGGCTACACAACAGGGTAACCAGCCCCAAAACGGAAGCCTAACTCTCAAGGCTACACAACAGGGTAACCAGCCCCAAAACGGAAGCCTGAAGTCAAATCCTCAGCATCCAATACCTAAAAAAGAAGAAAAAGTATTGAGGTGAATAAAAACATTATAACATTCAGTGGCTTAGGAAATACTGACAATCCAATCAGTTCGTTAGGTTGTATATCTATCGAAATTAATTCAATAGAACATGATTTCCACCTCATACCTAATTTCGACTTTCCATACGACGGTATTATCGGAAATGATTTCCTTTCTTTACATAAAAGTAAAATAGATTATACTTTGAAGGAACTTAGTATTGATGACGTAAAATTCAATTTAAAATTTAATAACCCCATTTATAAAATTGCGCCTAGAACCGAAACGGTAATAGAATGCTCGGTACATAATCCCGAAATCAAAGAACGTCTCATTCTAGATCAACATATTATGGATTCCCTATTAATCGCTAACTCTATTGTTAAAGTAAAACCTAATTCTAGAATTAATATATCCGTGGTAAATACATCCGAAAATCAAATAGAGATAAATTCAGACCTCAAATTAATAATTAATCCTTTAGAGTACAATGAAAATAACTCTATATTTTATTCGAATATTAATGATCAAAATATTTCAGATAGAACTGATAAAGTTTTAGATCTTTTGAGAGTATCCCATTTAAATTGCGAAGAAAGAAACGCTCTGTTTGATTTATGTTCCACATTCTCTGATATATTTCATTTGCCTAGTGATAAGTTAACTTTTACAGAAGGTATTCAGCATGAAATTAAAACATCCTCCTCAATCCCTATACATACAAAATCCTATCGATTCCCTGACATTCAAAAAGGTGAGGTTCAATCACAAATTAACAAAATGCTAGAAAAAGGAATTATTAAGCCTTCAACATCCCCTTGGTCATCTCCAATCTGGGTCGTCCCAAAAAAGATGGATGCATCCGGAATAAAGAAGTGGCAGGTAGTAATCGACTACCGCAAACTAAATGATATCACAATCGGTGATTCTTATCCTATCCCAAACATATCCGATATATTAGACCAGTTGGGCAAATGTAAATATTTCAGTACTCTTGATCTTGCGTCGGGCTTCCATCAAATTAAAATGTCGCCCCAGGATGCACCCAAAACAGCCTTCTCAGTTCCACAAGGTCATTTTGAATTCACTAGAATACCCTTTGGACTAAAAAATGCACCTGCAATATTTCAAACACTTATGAATTCTGCCCTATCTGGGTTACAAGGTATACAATGCTTTGTCTACTTGGATGACATTGTAATCTACTCCTTCGATCTTGATCATCACATAAACAACCTCTCTAATGTATTTGACAGGCTCCGCACCTACGGGTTAAAGTTGCAACCTGACAAGTGCGAATTTATCCGCAAAGAAGTTTCCTACCTTGGACATATCATTACTGATGACGGGGTAAAACCAAGCCCAGAGAAAATCAAAGCTGTGGCAGACTTTCCTACACCCCAGTGCCCTAAGGACATAAAGTCCTTCCTTGGATTAGTTTCCTATTATCGCAGGTTCATTCCTGATATGTCAAAACTAGCTAAACCTTTAACCAATCTCCTTAAAAAGGACGTCCCATTTCTGTGGAATAATGAACAGGAATTATCTTTTAAAAAATTAAAAAATTCTCTTATTTCCGCACCTGTTCTAGCTTATCCTGATTTCACTAAACCCTTTTTAATAACATGTGACGCTTCAAATTTTGCAATATCTGCTATACTTTCACAAGGATCCATTGGCAAAGATCGCCATATTGCATTTTCTTCAAAAACATTAAATAAAGCTGAATGCAATTACAGCGTCACTGAAAAAGAATGTCTAGCGATCATTTATGGTACTAAAGTTTTCCGTCCCTACCTTTATGGTAGACGATTCATAATTATAACAGATCACCGTCCACTCAAGAGGCTCTTTAATTGTAAAGACCCGGGCTCCAAGCTCGTTAGATGGAGGCTCAAACTCGAAGAATTTGACTTGAATTTTTTTTACGAGATTGAATATAAAAAGGGTAAAATAAACACTAATGCAGATGCATTGTCACGATACCCAATTAATCCATTAATTTCTAAAGATCCCACTGATAATGCTGAAGATGAAGTCAGAGATCAAAGACCAAATTCACCCCATCTATCTATCCCTAGTTTGCCAGATCAAAACCTTGAAGATCTATTATCAACAGATTTTGACCCAGCTAATTTGAGTCCTTTAAATTTATCGCCCTCTGCGATTCCATTCTTTACGTCAGACAATTCACCTCATGAAACTTATTCTGATCCACAACCTTCTACTAGTAACCAAAATCCTGAAAACTTACCTTCACATATTCCTAATGACACCGATCTCCTTCAATCTTTACCTGAAAACTATCCGTACCCGTCCAGTACAGTATAAAGTCGGTGAATATGTGTTTATTAAAAATCATGTAAGACTTCGGAAGGCGCTATCTCCTATATGGAAAGGTCCATATAAGATCGTCAAAATCCATGGCAATAACACCTTACCTCTTCTTATAAACCGAAGATATGTAAAACATTATTATGATGAAGTAAAACCTGCATACAACGCGGATACGTAACTAATTCTTCTTTTATTAATTATTAAGTTAATGCCTTAGATTATAATGTTTGTGATACTGTTCCTTTACCTATTCCGCATGAAGTTAATTCATCTTATTCATATGTTTGCATTGCTAGCGGCGTAGCTGCGGTCGTATCTGTATGTCGTATAGATTGTGTGATATTACGATGTTTATTACAAGTGATGCGAGGGATTTTAATGCTCACCCGGGGGAACACTTTGGGAAAGAATTAGAGAATTTGTGCGCGGATCAACAATGGGTGTGTGCGGACATTTATAGATTAGGCACTGACTCGGACACCTACACCTTTGTAAGTGATGCACACGGATGTACAAGGTGGCTCGATCACTGTGTTGTTAGTCTATCAGCGCTGCAATCGGTGCGTAATATAACTATTCAATACAACACGTTTTGGTCGGATCACCTGCCTCTTGTTATTGAGTGTGAATTAAATGTAATTGTAAGTAAACGTATAATTAAAAATTCAGATATTATACATAATAAAGTCAATTGGGGAAACAGAACTAAAGAACAGATAAATAAATATACAGAATTATGTAATAGTAAATTTCAGATTCTACATTTTCCAGTAGAATTACATAAATGTAGTTTTGGCTTATGTAATGAAGGGGAACATAAAGATAGACTAGATACATTTTATAATAGTATTATAAATGTATTATCAGAATCAGCTATTAATAGTTACCATTCCAAAAAATGTAAGTCACACTCAAAACGGTATGTGGTGGGGTGGAATAAACATGTAAGTGAAGCGCACAGGCAGGCCAGGCTTTCTTTTCAAAATTGGGTTTGGCACAATAAACCAAGGTCTGGAAATATTTATAATGATATGTGTAATACACGGAAAGAATTTAAAAAGAGATTGAAATGGTGTCAAGATAACAAAGAACAAATAAAAATGAATATAATTGCGGAACAACGATATGCAAAAAAATTTTGTGATTTTTGGAAGTCTACTAATAAGTTAAATGTAAAGCCTGGCCTGCCAGTAAGTGTGGAAGGTTTATGCGAGAGTAGGGATATAGCCCATTTGTTTAAGGAACACTTTAAAGTGTGTTCGCCCTTGGGTTCTTCTAAGGAAGCGCTGAATACTGGGTCCGTCATGTCCGGTGAGTTTAATGTGTCGGCCAAACAAATAGCTAATATAATTGCCAAAATGTCACGTGGCAAATCGCCAGGTCATGATGGGCTCAGTGTAGAGCATTTGAAGAACGCAGGAGTCCATTTACCCAATGTACTTGCCACATTCTTTAATCTCTGTCTTAATCATTCGTACCTACCTGCTGCACTCATGAGGACTATTGTTGTACCAATAGTTAAAAACAAAACGGGTGACTTATCAGATAAGCGCAACTATAGGCCCATTTCTCTGGCGACTGTTGTAGCAAAGGTGTTGGATAGTGTGCTTGACTCAGAACTGCAAAAACATGTGCAAATTCATGCGGCGCAATTCGGTTTTGTACCCGGACTTTCTACTGAAACTGCCATTCTGAGTCTCAAGCACACTGTCCAATACTATACTGATAGGCGGACGCCTGTGTATGCCTGCTTCCTTGATTTATCAAAAGCATTTGATCTTGTTTCGTATGATCTCTTATGGAAAAAACTCGATAAGACTGGCGTGCATGCACAGGTGCAGCGTCTCTTTCAGTACTGGTACGCTAACCAGACCAATAATGTAAGATGGGCTGGCAGCCTCTCGGATGCGTACAGGCTGGAGTGCGGGGTGAGGCAGGGGGGGTTGAGCTCACCCATGCTCTTCAATCTGTATGTCAACGAGCTCATGGTTGGGCTCAGCAGCGAGCGTGTCGGCTGCTCGGTTGATGGTGTTTATATAAACAACATTAGCTACGCGGATGACATGGTACTGCTGGGTCCAAGTGTAGGCTCTATAAGAAGGCTGTTAGCTATCTGTGAAAGGTATGCGATGCAACATGGGCTCAAATATAATTGCCAAAAAAGCAACTATTTGGTCTTTAGAGTCCCTGGTAAGAATATATGTAATATTCCGCCAATGAAGCTGAATGGTGTTGAGCTTAAGAAAGTTCAACATTTTAAGTACCTTGGACACTACGTCACCGAAGACCTCGAAGACCAAATGGATATTGAGAGGGAACGCAGGGCACTGGCGGTGAGGAGTAATATGCTGGCTCGCAGGTTTGCTCGATGTAGCAGTGAGGTAAAGATAACGCTTTTCAAAGCATATTGTCAAACCTTCTATACGAGCAGCCTGTGGGTCAGATATACTCAAAGAACGCTTAGTGCCTTGCGCGTTCAGTACAACAATGGTTTCAGGTTGATGTTGGGGCTGCCCCGCTTTTGCAGTGCTTCGGCAATGTTCGCGGATGCGAGGGTGGACGGCTTCCATGCCATCCAACGCAAAAGAACCGCGTCATTGCTGAGGAGGTTGCGGGGTAGCCCTAACATCATTCTGCAAACCATTGCTAGTCATTATGATGCGCCAATTATAAAGGCATTTATGCGGCTTCATGTGCCTGTTTAGTTATAATTATACTAATATAATTTAGGACATTTTACTAACAATTATTATGGATATCTTTTTTTTTTTTTTCCCGAATTTAAATTAATAATATTATTAAGTATTTTCTTATTAATTGTGATTATGACATATCTTAAATTTTAAACTGTAATTTTATCTGTAATTTAATGAATATCAAATTAAACTCAACAGTATTATGTAATTTAATTTAAGTTAAGATTGTTTGTATATCTATGGGTAATGCCTGAAAATAAAATGATTATTATTATTATTATTATTATACCTACAGAACGATATCTGGCAATAAATACTGATAAGTCTACATTTACATATTTAAAGAATTTTAATGAGTGTAAAGTTATTTCTCCCAAAGTAGATATATGTCAAATAACTATCCTGTTCCTGGTTCCTCTTGTGAAATAGAAATTATGACAAAAGCTGTATCCAGTATTCCAAATACCTGCAAAACTAAATTTATACATGGTGATATAGATATTTGGCATAAACTAAATAATGCTGATTGGATATTTGTAGAATCGAATTTAAATAAAATAACAATAGAATGTAATCAGGATATATTATTTGAAACAACCATTTCAGGAACAGGATAACTTACCATTCCATATAATTGTACAGCTTATTTTAAGAATATTAAATTTAATAAGGTATCCAATCCAGAAATTAATATTCCACTCATAAAACCTACTTATAATATAATATCTGATAAATGTTGTAATCTTAACCGCTTCAATATGTCCAAAATTAACTTTTCTGAAATTAGAAATATTAATCTACATTAGTTAAAAGATCTTAAATTTAACATAAAAGATATCAGTGATGACCTATATATTGCAAATCCTGTTGATACCTTTAGTGATAATTCAAATAATTCTGTTATAAGTATAATTTCACTATTTCTAGTTGTATGTTTTATCGTAGTTTTTATATGTAAGAAATTATGTATCCTACTTTCAAAATATTTTGTAAAGGCTAAGGATTCTGAAGAAATAGATATTGAGTTTCAATCATCACCACCTCCACCGCAACTTAGAATTGGTTAAAATATTCTGAAAACTTATCTTTATTATTTCCGATAAGTTTCCTCTTAAAGGGGAGGTTGTTATATATGCACATATGTATGCTTTAATGCAGACATAACATTAGCGTCAGCACTTTAAGACCAAGGCGTCACTTAATAAAATATAAAGGCAGTCAGTCTCCTTCCGAATCCTGAGCCACTCATACATTTCAATTATATTTTCTAGTTCTAAATAAATTTCTATTTTAAACGTTCGTTTTTAATATTCCGTCTAACAGTTCGACTGACGTATCGTCATAAAATCTTGTATGCTTTGTACAAGTGTCAGGTTGTGGCTTCATCTACAGGATCTACTTTACATTTGATAACCTGCTCAGCCCCAATATTTGCATATTAGGAAATTGACTTGAGATTTACAAGAGCAATCTTGTAAATCTAAACAATTATTATATTTTTAAAGTGATAATCCTCACTTATAGGATGAATACACGTCATATAAAATTTGAAAACAAAATTTTATGAATGATGCGGGACCCGAACCCACTACCTCTGGCGTTCCGTGCCAGTGGCCTGTGGTGTGTGTGGTCCCACAAGGTTCGAGTTTTGATTAAACGTCTCCTATTTTTAATTTTACTACAACAATGTTTTCATAAGTATAGTTAGCATTTACATTTCTAAATTTTTAATTGTATATAAATAGTTCAAATAAATAATATATCTTTTCTGTTTGATTGCTTGTAACAATCATTTCTTTTATTAAAATTCTGACACTTTAAAAAAATACAGTCAACATGAGAACCACCTCCTTTATTGAAGTCGGTTAACAATAATAATACTGCTAAACTCCATATACGTAAACCACGAGCAAATGTGTCAAGTAAACCGAACTTTATAAAAAAAAGTTATTAAAGAGTTTTTCTTATATCAACGACTTATTCAAAACTTCATCCCGCTTTTTAAAAAAAAATATAAGACAATTGATAATTACGGTATTAATATACGCGTAGAAATTAAACGTCTGTTGTTTTTCAAAAGAAATTTATTACATAAGGAAATGTAGCGCAAGCTATAATTCTCTGGAGTCCAAAAAATAATGAGTGAACATTTTAATAAGGTCTTTAATATCTCTATTCTCTTTTCCACTGTTTGACGTTTATAACTCATGAATTAATCGCGATATTACACGTAGGTTATTTTTAAATCACAGAAGAAGAGCGACTGACATTAGACTATTATTATATAGAATTGTACAATATTACTTTGCAAACATATTTTTTGATTAAAAATACAGCCCGCTGAGTTTGTTGCGTCCATTCTTTTCAGAACTGAGGCATTCTTTTTGGAACGGGTGGTAGTTTTAACTTTCAATAAGTGATGTCATATCCCATTTGAATTTAAATATACGTCTATATTAAGGTAGAGCATTGTGACAGCTGTGAAGATCTGTAAGCATCTATTTTCAACAACTAAAACAAAGTGACTGACGTATCGCGAGTGTAAGACGTAGCTATCATGTTCCTATAGTTTTAAAACTGGCCTGATATCATTCCTTGCCTAAGTGCCAGAGGCTCTATCTAGGCGTATAAATTATCTAAGGTTTTATATTTAAAAGCGGTTAAGTGCGAAATGGACCCGAAGGGATACGCGCTATCAAAAATGTATAATATATTAAACGGTTTACTTATGTGTTTTAAAGGATTATGTAGCGAACGTCAATACAAAACCATGTGACAGCTGTCATGCAAATTAATCGCTTAGACTTAGATTAGGGATTGGTCTCCGCTGCGCTCCAACCAGATACCGTTGTACCTCAGAGCAATAGCTTTTAAATTATGGCAAATTTATATTGTAGTGTGTATTGGCTATTTATAAAGAGTGTTTGCGTGGCGTGGCATCTTTTAAATGTCGTTACTTATATACGCTTCGTGTTATTATAAATTGAAATTAATAAAATATAAATTGTAGTTAACTTTAACGCGATCGAATAGATGCAAAATCTCACACTTGACACTCAGGTGATGTGTGATCCCAGTGTCATTCTTATTTCTTGTACTTGTTATTTTTACACAGGCACTTTAGTTTCAATTATTAGCAAAGTTTAACAGACCATGTGTCACGTCAACGTCAGACATTGTTCGAGACAGGCTTGACTGCGCCTTCTTGGGCGTAGTATTAGTTGCCGCACATTGCGACTACGCCTGGACTCCAATCCTTAATCTAATAGATAATGCACGCGTACTACATATTGATATGTTTTCTGAAACAATTTAAATTTTAAGACACTTGTATTACTTCAATTTGATTTAGCCTCAAACTTAATTCGTATAAGGTTTTTAGATTTAGATTCTGCTTAAATTTGTAATTATTGATATTTTTTTATTTAAGTTTTATTTATTTTTAGTTAAGTTAGTTATTTAATGAAATTTATATAAGGATAATATGTGTAATACAACCACATTACTTACGGCCGTTCCCAATATTCAGTCTATCTCTTACTTGAGATAAAAATCGTAACTATCGTTGACTTTTCTATCCCAATAAACTTATCGACGGTAACTCACCTTATCCGTACACGCAGTCTGTCAATGGGCCGACGTATAGCTTACCAACGATAGAAGTTTTGTATGGAAATTGCAATTCACGCGTCCCAATATAAGACGATAAGAATGACTTTTTGAGTATATTGGGACAGCTTCAGATTATTGACAGCTAATTACTGACAGTAGAAGGTAGTAATTTATCTCTATCTGTAGATAGAATATTGGGAACGGCCGTTAATAAATAATTAATTTCAAAATCATATAAATGTAAATTACATTGTTATAGTAGTAGTGATATAAATTTTAATACATATTCAGTAGTCTAGTAAGACGTAATATGGTGACCACTTATAATTTTTATCATTCATATATATCCCAGAAGTAAGAGATCCAGTGATAAGTATTATATTACCATATCCGTGTAACATGTTCGAAACATTTTTGCAGATCTCTGAAAATGAACTAAAATGAATCTTGGAATGAACGAAGATTAAAATCGTACCAAGTGAGACTAATTCCTGTATTTGGAAGTTGCCTATATATGAGCAATAGAGAGATTTCACGAGGCAGAGATACAATATGGAACCCGCAAGCCTTACACAAAAGAAAGTAACTCTCGAAAACTCGCATGTAGTTTCTAAGAATAGAATTAGATTTTACATAGGGCAGTCTTTCAGATGCATTTTTAAAACAGTTATACTTAGATTGTTTTCGTTTATAATTTACTAAACTACGTAACGTCCATAGAAATTATGATGGTTACAACAACCAAATTAGTTGATAATTCTTAATACGTAAGTATCCATCCGTACTCTGTGATAATACTATGCTAAGAGATTGACCAATTTGACAGAATTTCAGTTTTGGCCATTTCAAATTGAGGTGAAGTCCAGCCTAGCGAAACTCACTAAGAAAAAAGCGAACTCGATTGTATGAAACGCGCAGTCATTGATAGATTCACAGATGACGGCTATAACCTTGCAAAAAACGGAGATAGCTGAAATCTACTCCGTCTTAAGCAACTGTTCGCTTTCAAACTTAGTCGAATTATACTTCGTCGCCAATCGCCATACTGTAGTCGATCACTGCACGTTTCATACTAAACTAAATTTTAATTATTACTTAGGCAGTCCCGCCTGTTATTACGTAGTATTTACATCCTTTTTAGTGAAGTCATTTAATACATTAACATTTGTAACAATATGATAATTTTGAACTACTTAAGTCAAAATGTCCTGTTAAATATGGACGAGACAAAGGTTTCAACATTTCTCTTATACGAGTATAATAATAATAATGTTCAAGAGCTTAGTCTTACTTAAGGCATTCTGCGCTTTCTCTTTTAATCTTTTGTGGTTTCTCTTAATTAACGTAACATTTCATACAATTCAGAAAATACTAATGATTTTCTTTTCAATTATACGCAGGCATTTGGGGATTATTTCACGCAACGTCGTTCTAAATCTGCGGGATTAAGAAGTAGCGAACGAACGCATTTAAAGCTTCGGGGTAGATTTGAAGGCCTAATATAAAACCATACTTGGTATTAAATTAAGATTGTTAACTACTTGCTTATTGACTGCTAAAATAATTGGTATATGTTACCTTTTTGATCGCTACTACGTAACGTTATGTTTGATTATCTTATTATATTAATTGGTTGTTATTAATTAAAATGGGATAATTTACTCCAAGATACGAAATTTATTATGGTTTATTAAAATTTTAAATATCTTTATGTAATATTTAAAGCAAGAAAGATTATCTCGGTCACGCGCTCAGATACAATACATAGTATAACTTGCTTCGGCTGATCAATATGAGCAAGGTGATAGAGACGAGGTGGTATAGCCCGAATTTCCTACTTATAAGTAGGAAATTCTTCCGTCACGTTAGTGGCAAAGACGAATTAAATAAGTGTATGTGTACTTATGTATGCACGCAAGAAGTTATACTTGCTATTGCTATTCTACAGAAAGAAAAATATTTTAAAAATCTTGCACCGATGGACTTCACAACTAATTATTAAATAACGAATACGGCTCTACGGGCTTGAACCCTTTGCCTATCCTAATAATGAACGAAGAAACAAAAAAAAAATAACGAATGTTGCAAACTTCAGAAAAATTCAATTACCAACTTCACCCTGTTACTTTTGTGTTACAGTAAAACGCGCGCATCTTAAAATTTCATTCTCATCATTTTTTAATAACGCGCCCAACGAAGTATAACTTCAAAAAGGTGGTGGCTAAACTTCAAGAATGAAGTGGTCGCAAAAGAAGGAGAAATGAAAAATAATAAAGATAGGTTTATTGAAGAAATTAAATTATAAGTTAGTCGCAAGGGCCCCTGTAATAGTTGTGGACTTGAATTATTTGGTGCCACGCTCATCCACCAAGAATAGAAAGTCAGCAAACACATTTGAACCAAAATGAAATTGAATTACATGTATATGTGTATATCGGTCTCCGTCTGGTGACCTATACCGACTGAAAAACCGCCTCTTTCTTCTGTCCCCTCGTTGTCAGCAGTGGGAGGCTCCTTTTCACCGGATGTCGGCTAGATTATGGGCACCACAACGGCGCCTATTTGTGTAGTGGAGCAGTATGTAATAATTACTGAGTTTCGGTCTAAAAAGCGCCGTAGCTAGTGAAATTACTGGGCAAATGAGACAACATCTTATGTCTCATGGTGACTAGGAAAGTTGTAGTGCCAATCAGAATTTTTGGGTTTTTCAATATTACTGACCGGCACTGCATTGTAATGGGCAGGGCGTATCAATTACCATCAACTAAACGTCTCGTCCCTTATTATCAAAAAAAAAAAACAATTTTGATCTGAGATGTCGTCTGTATAGCAATAGAAAATAATGCCACTTATTTGCAGCACATAATTGATGTGCAGATGAATTTTTATTGCTTCTTGAGAAGAAAAATTTATTCCATGAAAAAATGTGCAAATAACGGGAGAAACGATAATTAAAATAAAACGCGAATTCAACAATAACACAAATTTACAATGTTTTTTTTCTTTTTTTTAAAAGAATGTAAAAAAAAAGTCAGACAATCTAATTTTATACATTTTTTAATTCTAGCATTCTCTATCTGTCACATGAAAAAAGCTTCGCTCTGAAACAAAATCGCATGACACAGTACTTTTCTTTAATACAAAAAAGCCAGGCGGCCAAAACAGCAATTCCAAACTTAAACACAATTTTTGAAGAACTTTGTTCAAAAAATTTTGGTTCAAATTAAAATTGTATATTTAATTCCAACATATCCCTCATTTTCACTCATCACATCACTTAAAAATTACAAAACTTCGTATTTTTATCAAAATCCGTTCAAAATAAAATATAAAAAAAAATTTCACCAAAAAATATTTATCATGAACTTTCCCGATGTTTTAATAGTAATTAATCTGCTATTCGACACGGACCCAATATTAAAAATCATAATAATCTGTCCAGCCATTTTTATTTTATAAATGTTGTTACTAACCCGACTTGCTATATTCTTTAGTTATTATTTTATATTATCACAGAACAATTTTGTTAAAGGTACTCTGCATTATGATGATGAAAGGTTTCATATATCTTAAGGGTATCGTTTTACAGAAAGTAATATTAGAACTCAATATAAATAATGATTACGCTACTTCGCTTCAATCAACAAACATTTCAATCTCCAAGCAGCGATGGCAAATATTATTAACTTCGTAATAATATGTTGAGTAGCTTATTCCTTAAAGTGATGTAGATGTATATTTGGTTTTGAAATTTTTCTCTAATATTTTATGAAAACGTGTATGAAAGACAAATCTCTTATGTCAGGATTGGTCTCCGCTGCGCTCCAATTAAATACCGCAGGTGTAGTCGCAAAGTGCGGCAACAAATACGTACTCGTTGCCAGTTGTCAGCCAGAATGTGACGTTGATGTGCCACATGTTCTGTTAAACTTTGCAAATAATTGAAACTAAAATAGCTGTTGCGTAGTAAAACTTTGTAAAAATAATACTACAAAAAAAAAGAAAGACAGTGGGATATCATTAGTAAGTATTTTGTATTTTATTAATTTCAATGTAAAATAACACGAAGCGTATGTTATAAAATTTGAAAGATACCAAAGTGTCAAGATGCCATTCACACAAGCATCTAATAGTAAAAGAATCTATTTTGTTCTTAGGTAGTGCGGTATCTAGTTGTATTGCCATTCAACTTACTTATTCTTTACGTTGACTCTACTGCGAATATTCAGAATACGGATTCTGCCACGCAGAGATATTCTGACCATAACATGTTGAGTGACTTTGAGCTTCTGCATTAGACCACAGTAACAAAACCACATTTCGGTGCCATATGTTATCACTGGCAATACACACACATTGAAGATTTTAGTCTTTAGGCATTCAGCAATACTGGATATGAACATACAACACAGTTTATGCTGCCCAATTTTAATCCATCGATTGAACTCGAAGTTGAACATATTACTAGATTTTTCTAGGAACACCATGGTCTCAAACTGTATAGCACTGTCACGTGACATATTTCGTGAATCACTATTGATGTGCTGTTTACAGTTTTGTAGGAATTAGCTCTCGTATTCTATCGAGAAATCTGATTATTAAATTGCAAATTATATTATTTTAGTATAAATATGAAATTAATTAAAAGTAGGTACGGTTATTCGTAACGAAAATGATCTACCTTTACTATATGTGAGCTGTTTAAGTACATTTTTGTCATTTGGCTGAGTTTATTGCTGCACAATATTTATTTCAATTCTAATATCAAAATTTTTGAGTGTACCAACATTCATAAGACAAAATAATATATTATGTACTCGAAGCATTTTTTTAGCACGTTTATTAATCGATTGGTCCGCACATTTGGGCGGTGCCATCTTAGTGAAACACTTTACATTTAAACTTTTGACAAAGAAAGCATTTTCACTTTAATCTTTTGGTAAATAGAGCAACTTAATAAATATTTTGGCATTATATATTAAGATATGCTATATTCGTATTCTATTCTAATAAGAAAAAATTAATTAGAATTCATGTATTAAAATTCGCATTTTTTATGTTTAAGTACACACCAACTTCAAAATGTTGTAGACACAAAAAGGAAAGGAAAATTTGAAATATTACAAAATTGATTTTTACTTAATCATCATAATCTAATATATCATCAAAATTGAAGAAATCTTATTCACTTTTAAATATCATACTTTCATATGTCTTTCAATCGAAGAAAAACGTTCTGATGAAATGATCCTGGTGGCTTGGGAACGGGGAAGGGCGCTGGTGTGAAGGACGCGACTTGCGTCGACACTCTGGCGCCTTCTCATGTCCAAGCTACTTACGAAGCTACATTTGGTGCTCGGTCTGCTGCTTCGCCTACCAAAGACAGCTACCATTGCAAATATATCGGTCTCAGTGAGGCTTACATCTTTCTGCCATTTGGTGTCGACTTGCCCGTGTAGCCCAGAAGCGGGGATAACGTACATAGTACTATTTATCTATTTCGATAGGGCTACTGAAAACCCAAGCACTGGCAGCTATTTTGGTCAACGAATCAGCCTAGCTATCCAACGCGGAAAAGCTATCAGTATTCTTGTTTCACTTCCCAGTAATGATAGTTTTATTTTAATGTAATAATGTTGTGTTTGGAAAATCTACAAAAGTTTTGATCCTTTTTCGCAATAACTGTTCCATTTGACTTGTTTGGAGGTAAATGGGTAACTAGTTAGTTAAGCTATGCCTACAGCGATTCGGTCTTATCTGAATGTTTTCCCAGTAATAAGTTCGATTCAGGCAGGCAACGCGAGCACACGTGCCGCGCTATCTGTCCTCCTTTGAATATTTTTATTACCTGCGTTATCGCACTATCTGCTCAGGCCACCTGGGCTAGCTATTGTTATCGCACGCTATTGTTCGGGACTCTTTGTGTCTCGCACCTGTTACGTTCCTTCGCGGAACGTAGCTTAGTTATTATCAGTGTTAATTACCCGGTTTTACGATCGTGTTAGTTAGCACCTGTGCTGTGTTTCGCGATTCTGCACGCTAATCGTGTGTGTTTGTGAGTTGCAGTTCGTGCCGTGTGTGTCTTCTCCGCGGGGGCCTGCACAGCGTGCATCGGGGTTCCGGCCCAGCCAGTCTACATCCAGCAAAGCTAAGTCTTAGGCTTAGTTATTATTATTAATTTATTTTAATTTTTCATATTTTATTATAATTAATATTATTTATTAATGTGCAAGTGTACAACTTAACTATAGTTGTCCACTTAATTATTATATTCCCCCTCTGCCTGACTCGGGCAGCGGGGGTTGTTACCCGCTCAACCTAGTTAATAAATATGACAACCATGGCTTCACCATGTGAGTCAGGCAGAGGGGGAATATAATGGTTGCCGACGAGGGCCTTCTAAGCGCCCTACTAGATAGGTTATTCACGGAGAAGATCGCTCCGCTAATGAGAGAAACAATCAACGAGACAGTGGATGCCGCTATTAAAGCCAAATCCAAAAACTATAACTCGTCGTCTGACGTTTCGGGTTCCGACGAGAAATCCGAAATGGAATTAGGCAACATCTCCGATGTTAGTTCCGTGGCCTCGGTCAAACCGAGAAAAGTGATCACCCGATCAGCCCGCCCGCCTGTCCTTCAGGCTTACTTTGACGCGCAGGCGACCCCTAAGGTCCCCGCGGTCACACCTGACCGCACGGAAGACCCTCAGGCTTCCAGTGCTTCACCGGTCCAGCCGGAAACCGCTCTACCGTCGAGAGCGGAGAATGTCGCGTCGGACACGGACGGCTTCACCACCGTGAGCCGTAAAAAGAAGCGCGGTCGCGAATCGCCTTCTGTCGATGGCACGCCTGCCAAGAAAGCCGCGGCGACGAATATCTCCACTCCCGCGCCCGCGCCCGCTAAAGCCCACGTACCGCCTCCGACCAAGCGCCCGCCCCCTATTTTTATAGGAGACCGAGGCCGCTGGTTGGTGATCAAAAATAGGATCCCAAAGACGCTCTCCTTCCAGGCGAGGGCGTACCAATCTCATATCAAATTAGAGACCAAAGAGGTAGCGGACCACCGCGCCTTGACATCTCTTCTTAGAGAGCTGAGTGTGGGTTTCTACACGTACGCCCTGCCTGAGGAGAAGCGTCTGAGGGTCGTTATTAGGAACGTCCCGAGAGAGATAGACGAGGCCGACATTCTGTCGGACCTCAAAGAGCAGGATTACCCTGCACACGAGGTGCACCGTATGCGCGGCACAAACAACAAACAACCATTTAACATGGTTCTCGTCGTCCTCGACCTCACGCAAGAGGGAAAGGAAATTTTAATATAAAATCGGTTTGCTCCCTTCAGGGCATCCGGGTCGAAGCTCCTCGCAACCGCGGGGGGCCCAGTCAGTGTCACAGATTCCAGTTATACGGGCACTCGGCACGCAACTGTGAACACACCCCGAGGTGTGTGAAGTGCCTCGGCAAACATGGCACGCCGGAGTGCCCTCGACCAGCGTAATGCGCGGAGCCCCCGGCCTGCGTCTTGTGCGGGGAGAAGGGGCACCCCGCGAGCTATCGCGGGTGTCCCAAGGCGCCCAAACACAAGCGTCACCCAGGGCGCCGCCAGCCGCAAGGCAGAGCAGAGAAGGTGGAGTTCACTCCGACCTTCAAACCTGCGCCGCCTCCTAAGGTAAACGCCTGGGCGAGGTCTCCTCCGGCCACCGCTAGCGTCCCACCCAGCGGCGTCGGTCCCGCGACCGAGGCCACCGGCGCCCGCGTCCGCGTCAACAAGCAAGCAAGGCGGCAGCGCCTTTGCCTTCATGTTTGAGCTTTCAGAGCTGTTCGTCATTGACGAAATCACAGCCCTGGCCAGCAGGCTCGAGGCTGTCCGGGACGACCCGCCGTCGCGCTTGCAAGTTATGTCAGACAACGCCAAAATATTCCGTGCCCTCACCGATATAGGGCGAAAGTATAAAAACGTTCGCGATGCCTAATTACGCAAGCGGACGGGTTAAACCACATACGCTCCGTATAGCGTATTTTAACGCCCAAGGCCTTAAGCCACAACTAGACTTGGTGAAGGAGTTCGCTCACGAACATCAATTAGACCTATTCTTAGTGCAAGAGACATTTCTAAAACCACGTATACGCGATCCGCGTATCGCTAATTATAACTTAGTCAGGAATGATCGCACCAACCGTATGGGCGGTACCCTCATTTATTTTAAAAGGTCTCTACACTGCATACCTATAGATCCTCTAGTCCTCACTAACATCGAGGCCTCTGCCATCCGAGGCAGTATGGCGAATCACCAGCCGATCACTGTTATTTCAGCTTATCTTCCGCCTAACAAACAAGTATTATACACAGATATAGAAGCATTACTCGGCCACGGGGCCGCAGTCATAGTGGGCGGCGATCTTAATGCCAAACACTCCAGCTGGAACAGTAGAGCCACAAATAGAAACGGAATCTTATTAGATTCGCTGACAGACACGCTGAACTTTTCAGTAATAGCACCCGACGAACCAACACGTTATCCGGATAACGTCGCGCACCGACCTGACATTCTAGACGTTGCGTTACTTAAAAACGTAACGCTCAATGTAAATTCAATAGAGGTTTTTCACGAATTAGAGTCAGACCACCGGCCCGTCGTCCTAAATCTAGGCCCACCGGTTAACGTTCAACCACCGACGAAAACAGTGATCGACTGGCAACGGCTGGAAAAGGATCTCGAGTCTATCAAGTCCGACGACCTTGACCTTATACCGGACGTCATCGACTCGGTCGACACCGCTCACAGTGCTATCTCTCATGTGACGTCACATATACAGAATAGGATCAAGGCCTGCTCCAGGCAGGTTCCGACGATGCAACCGCATCGCCTAAACCTGCCTCCAGAGGTCAGGAACCTACTCACACAGAAGCACAGAGCCACTAGACTTTACGATAGGTATCCGTCGGCCGAGAATAGGCGCCACCTCCGCTACCTACAACGGGTGGTACGGGAACTCCGCGGTGAACGTTGGGACCGCTTGCTCGGCAACCTTAAGCCATCACATGTGGCTTTCTGGAAGCTGCCTCGCGCGTTCAAACAGGAGCCGCCCACTGTCATGCCTCCTTTGGACAGACCGGGACTGCAGCCGGCGCTCGATGACGATGAGAAGGCTGAATGCCTCGCCGATAGCCTCGAGAGTCAGTGCTGTCCAAATGCAGCAGCCGACCCGACACATGTTGACGAAGTTGATCGTGAAGTTGAACGTCGCTCCACTCTGAGCCCCTCAGGCGATGTAATAAAACCCACCTCTTACGAAGAGGTGAAGCTTATCATTAAGGAGCTTCACTCCAAGAAGGCCCCGGGGCCCGACACTATAAACAATAGGGTTTTTAAAATCCTACCCTCAACTCTTATTACTTTATTGGTTACCATTTTTAATATTCTATTGTCTAATAGCGCGTTCCCCGAACAATGGAAGGATTCCATTGTTATCGGTATCCCAAAATCCAATAAACCTTAAGCTAATCCGAGTAGCTATAGGCCTATTAGCTTAATTAACTCGATCGGGAAACTTTACGAAAGATTAATCCTCGCGCGTCTTAATCATTACATCGCGGAGCTCAACCTGATACCCGACATACAGTTCGGATTCAGAACCGCTCACTCGTGTCCCCAGCAGGCTCACCGACTCACCGAGTACATTCTCGTACGGCGTCAACTTCACGCTACCACGGCAGCCGTGTTTTTCGATGTCGCGAAGGCATTCGACTAGGTATGGCACAACGGCTTAGTATTCAAGCTGTATCAACTGGGAGTGCCAGACAGGCTCGTGCGCATCATACGAGCCTACCTTACTGATCGCTACTTCCGATATCGAGTAGAGGGCACCCTATCCTCACCTAGACCCATCAGGTCTGGCGTGCCACAGGGTTCAGTCCTCTCTCCCACTCTTTTCTCGCTCTTCACGAGCGACATTCCCAAGTTTCCGAGTGTCCAGCTCGCTCAGTACGCTGACGATACGGCACTCTACTTTGGCTCCGCTCTATTGAACCGCTCAACCTTGAGCGGGAACATTAAAGTGCTTCAAGCCGCCGTCGATGAACTAGGCAACTGGTTCAGGAAATGGCGGATTGAAGTGAACCCCACCAAAAGTGCAGCGGTACTCTTCGGTAACGCGAATAGCATCCGCGCTAAAAAACGACCGACCGACGTCATTAAATTGTATGAAATACCCATACCGTGGGTGAAGGATTACAAATACTTAGGAGTCACGTTCAACAGCAATATGAACTTCAAGAAACATATTGATACGGTATGCAATAGAGCCCGATTTGTCCTCAGTCGCCTTTATCCATTTGTGTGTGGGCGAAGCAAACTTCCGCTCAAACACAAAGTGACGCTGTACAAAACCATCGTACGGCCCATACTGTCATACGCAAGCGTCGTTTTCGCGCACACCCGACCGAGCTACTTACGTCGTTTGCAAGTAGTTCAAAATAAATTCACGCGCATGGCAACCAGAGCCCCGTGGTTCATCCGAAACGTTGACCTTCACCGCGACCTAGAGCTTCCGACAATAGCTCAACACTTTAAAGAGATCTCGCGACGCTTCTTTGACAAGGCGCCTAACCATCCCAACATCTTGGTTAGGAAGGCATGCGGGTACACCCCCCTTCACCATAGTCTCAAACCAATAAGACGTCCCAGACACGTAACGGTAGACCCGGATAACGACATCACCATCGCGAACGCGACACCCACACAAACACCGACACAGACACGCACACACCGCCTTCGCAGGCGTAGGCGCGGTCAACCACCGCAAACCACTGGCACTCGTCACTCTGACGATGGCCAGCGGCCCGCACCCTAGATACACCACACATTGTTTTGATACCCGACGAGACGTTAGTCCTCGTCCTGTAATCGCTTCACTACACTCACTCACACACGGACTGACTGACGGACTAACATACACCACTCAAACTATCACAAACACACTCCACAAACAGACACAAACACAAACATACATGCACACAAACATTTACACTACGTACATACATACAAACACACATACATACAATCATAAACACATACATACACACTTACATACATTACACAAAACATCACCACACTCGCCGGCGAGTGTGTTCTTATCACCTTTTCATCTTTCATCTTCATTTCATCTTCATTTTCATTCTCTCTCCTTCCCACAAGCACACAGACGGTCTGAGGTTCGAGTCTCCTTAGGAGACGCTCCGCGACTGTTGATGCGTAGTCTTTGCGGCCTCATCGGCCCACGTCCTACTTCGCTGTGAAAGCCAGGGCTGCTAACAGCACAGAGGAGGTTTTAGTCGGTATGGGGTGTCTGCTTACGCGGACACTCGAGTCCGAATTGAACGTTGAACATAATATATACATAGATCCTAACGGTAGAAGATCGCCTGCAACTCGTCTCAGTACAGTGGTTGGAAGTGTTTTTTTTATTGGACCGTCCTTTTTTGTGCATACATAAATGTTCAACCTACATTGTAGAAAAAACATAAGTTAATATAGTTTGCGGAAGACATTTCATATTTAAAGGGAAAAGAAATGATGTTATGTTTGGTTTAGTAAGTGATGGTAATTGATACGCACTGCCTATTACAATGCAGTGCTCAGGATTCTTGAAGAACCCAAAAATTCTGAGCGGCACTACAACTGCGCTCGTCAGTTAAGACATAAGATGTTTAGTCTCAATTGCACAGTAATTTCACTAGTTACGGCGCTCTTCAGACCGAAACACAGTAATGCTTACACATTACTGCTTCACAGCAGAAATAGGCGCCGTTGTGGTACCCATAAATCCTGTGCAAAGGAGTCTCCCACTGGTGTATTGATTCATGACACAAAAAGATCATAACCTATACATATTTTTTTTTTCTTAATCTTTTTACGTTTTGCTTTAATTCTGCTGACGTTTTAAATATTTTCGATTGGAGGTGCTATAAAAGTAAATTATAAAATGCCTAGATGTGAACGATCTCCACCAACAACTTTAACTTTTGACGAACATCTTCAATTTTCAACACCTAATATGGATAAATCACTATCAGATACGGATATTAACTTGATGGGGAAAGTCAACAAGAC
>CATIXQ010000018.1:5858653-5873881 GCA_949711755.1 Leptidea juvernica | reverse complement strand
TATAAATAAAAAACTTACTTTCTGTTACATCAAACTCCTAACTAAAAACCTAGTAACTTAAATTAATTTTCACTGTAACTATAATTTATACTTATAATAGGACACTAACATTAACTTAACATTGGTGGACATTTAAAAAGAATTGTAAATAATGTTAACTTTATGTTTGTAAATGAATGAATATGTGTTCTACTACAGTGCCTAGTAAATAAAAAATTCTGTATATGGTGCCACATTTCGAGGATTGAACAAACGCTCAAGAATTTATGGACAATATATCATTCTGTGATGAAGTGAGATTGTTGATTAAGTGTTCAAACTGAGATGGGAAGGTTTGGAGCCTGCGTAGTCTATACATATTGGTGCATACATTGGATTTATAATTTGGAATCCCGGAAGTGAGGGAAATCTCATTACAATTCCAAATCATATGATATCATCATCAAATCATAATGATCAAAGACTCACTTTGTTTTATTTAATAAAAACAAAAAGATTTAAAGACAATAAAACCTAGATAACACCAAACATTGCTAGTACTCATAAGAACTGAAGAAAGTGATGTAAATTTTCAGAGAAGTCAACATACTTAGTATAACTTACAGAGGGTAATAACAATCGGAAACTCGTAGTGGAATAATGGAGGGATGGTATCCCCGCTATTGGGTCCCGAGCAAACAAAGATGCAATAAACCGTAGTAAGTCTGACGCTGGGTCTCTACAATCTTATAGAGATTTTATCTAACGACGATGTTGTATGTTGTACTCAATGTTATTTAATAAGATTTTGTATAAATTCCGTTATTGTTCCTAAGATGATAAGAATGAATATGATGATGAATTGTAATTATATGAAAAACACTTAATTTTTTTTCAAGTTGCATTCGAATCAAAGTTAACTTTGACAAATAAATAATAAAAATGAGATAAAAGGAAAGTAAAAGAATTGAGCTGCTTATTATATGGCGGTGATTCTGGTAATTCCAATGCATTTAGGAATTCAGATGGATAATCTACTTTTTCATTTGGATCGTTAAAAGAATCGATTGACGTAAATGAATGCATTTGTCCATTAATTTGAAACTGAATTTTTATAATTAACATTAATCATGAACGAAAAATACAAGAAATTCTTATTAGCCTATGGCTACATAGGTCTTGTTAGATATAGAGGATCTTCCCTAACAGTTCAGAAAAGAAATTCTGTGGTTTGGGGTGGCGTCAAAATTTCAATAATATTGACAAATAGTGTTTTTCTTCTGGCTTTCACCAATTCATCGCATCGACTGTTTTATCATTAAACCCCAAACGTACATATTTAATTGTTACGGTTAATCATCTGGTTTATTGCCTCTCGCTTGAAATCAATGGTATGGGTTCTTCCGCAGTCGTGTTTGAGAAATTCTCATTTTGTTTGCCTCCAAACGCTGCCTGCGTATTTCTTGAATCTTTTTTTTTCGATGATTGTGGACTCGACTGGCAATACGCGATCGCCAGCCGATTTTTTTACGCCTCTCATTTTCTTATAAACCATTAATAAACCTCCAAGCACCCGAAATACCGATTAATTAAGTACAACAATAATATTTAAAATTCCGAAACAGACTGAAGCCTATTATTTTAATTAATTGTTTTCCAATTTGTCACAGCGTTAATCTGGCTAAGGATTAAACTATGTCATTATCATTACATTTTATCCATTTAATTGATTCGATTATCGGATACTTACGTTATAAACGACAACCCTGACTAAATATATTGAAATTGAACCAAGTCTGAAAATGGTATGCTTAATGAATTTTACACGTATATTAATTTATTTGAATTTTTTAAGTTTTTTAATAATGACTTTGTTTAAATAGTATTTTAAAAATTGAAAATGTCTCCACAACATCGCATATTTGGACTCTCTTGATACATATTTCACATAAGTAGTACTAAAATACGACGATACAACGTTGATAAAGATTGAGATAACGTTGTTAAAATTTAAACTTAAGTATCAATTAGTAACACTGATGTATCTTGTGCACAGTTTGATATACTAACATAGACTTAATAAAAATAAAAAAAACGAACACACACACACACACACACACGCACACACACACACACACACACACACACACACGCACACAGAGCGTTAGTGAGTTTGCTAATTATGTATAATAATGCCTTTTGGAAGGGCCTAGCCTCTGCAACTCAGGGTATCCTACTGCAGAGGGTAGTTTAATTTAATTATTATTATTACACATAACATACGCAAGAGTCTACTCATTAATTTAATATTATTCAAACACTTATATAAATACTAAGCTTATGTTACTCACAAGAACGTCCAGACTATAAAAAATATAAAATACAAAGTGTGTTTCAATTTAAACTTTAGTCACAAGCGCGAAGAGAAATAAAGAAATAGAAAATAATTTGCTTAGTTGTATTATAATATCTAAGTTTGTTTTGTTTTTATATGCGCTCCACTGTATTACTGTATCCATTGTACTATGCTGATGTGGATTGTGAAAACAATATTTTTCATACCTATATAATATACCCTGTAAATATTAATAACTTAGATTAAGTATTGGTCTCTGCTACGCTCCAAGTAGATACCGCAGGCGTAGCTGCAAAGGGCAGTAATACTACGCCCAATTGGGCATACTCGAGCCAGTCTCGAATAATGTTTGAAGTTAAAAATTAGTAAAAATAATAATATAAGATATAAGAAAGACACTGGGACACATATTGAGAAAATATTTTGCATTTCACTCATTTTAATGTAAATTAACACGAAGTGTATGTTAGTAAATCTGCAAGATGCCATTGAGTGTCAACATCTAATAGATGCCGTAATAAAAAAGCTATTGTTATTAGGTAGTGCGGTATCTTGTTGGAGCGCATCGGAGATGAATCCTTAATCTCAGATTAATAATTACAGCTGACGCATTTTCACAAAAATTGTCCAGCCCCAAACTTGGCATAGCCTGTATGGATGGCAAATAGCAATAGTATTCTAAGCCAAACATATTTTGTAGACAATTTATGAGAGAGGATGAAATCCAGAATACATACGGTGATTATATTATGTAATATATAATACTGCCTTATAAGACCAGAGAAATTAGCCGGCAATCACTTGGCAAGTGAGACTTGACAACTTATGTGCCAAGGTGACAAGCGCAATTATAGTGAAGCTCAGAATTTTTGGCTTTTTCAATAATCTTGAGTGGCACTAGATTGTAATGGGCAGGGTATCAATTACCATCAGTTGAACATAATGCACGTCTCGTCACGTCAGAAAATACCAGCTGGGTTCAAACCCAGGACCTATCAGAGGTCTCTAACATTACTACATGTTCGTCATTGATAAGTTTATTATGCCAAAGGCTCTATTGTTGAATAGTGTTGAGAATTTGCTTTTGCTTGGTATCAATATTAGTAAGTAGGTATCATGCTTCTCATAACTAAATAATCTGAAGTTAATATTGTATTGTTTGAACACCTCAATATAATTACTGGATATCTAACCTAACAGTTTCATCAGCAATGTGATCTGATGTACTGAACTTGTTGAAGTGAAACTTCTTTAGACGCCTGAGGCTAAATTTTTTACGAATGAAACGCAATAGAGCGTCACTAAAATGTGGGATGTTTTTGTTCAAGGTAACAGGAAATAAATTGTACGTAAATGAACCTACAATTTATTTCCTGTTACTATTTCAGCTATCCCTGAATTTTCTTACTTAATAAAATTAAGTCAATATTATAAGACTCCTGGGATAATACTCGTTATATCTAGGGATGATACCGGATTAATAATACTGCAACGAAATCATCCAGAAATCTCGAGGATATACAGTAAAACAACCAATATTATCCTATCGTGTTTGTATGTATATAAGCGCGGAATATAGTCTTCAGATGTTAAAACGATGTGCTATGGCAATAAAACTCTTACTACAAAAAATATCTGCAATAATTAGAAGTTTTATTATATTAAACATCAAACGAAATGTATGTAACTTCTAGCTGACCCAGCAAACGTTGTAATGCCATACATATTCAATCATTGTCTTCGATTGCCATCTTGCAATGAATGGTTTGTGTAATGTAATATAAGAAACAAAATCTGTTCCATTTTCAGAATATTTATTATCTCAAAAATAATACAAATTCACTTACTAAGATACTTAAACTAACATGATACACATATTGAGCGGCAAGTCGTAGTGTATACTTTACATAATTTTAGTCGTAATATGTAAAGTTGCAATAATTACCTATTTACAAAGTTACAATAAATACTGGGTAACAGTGGGTAAATTATAATATAAATATTTAGCGAGGAACTGTAATAGCTGTTTTGGCCGTTGAAGCCTTATATTGCCTCAATATTAAAATTTCTTACTATAATAAGATTGATCTTATTGATAATAAGGCATCTGCGTAGGCAACAGGAGAGATCACTAGATACAGGCAATTAATATACATTTAAAAAATTTCCTTTTCACTATAATTATGAGCAAAAGCAACACGAACGAAGTGATAATATTATATTTTACGAAATTCGCATCGCATCTATCGATATAGGTAACGTAGTTCTTGAATTTAATTTTAGCCCACTTCAAGATGTTCGATTGACTAATTTTTATTAAAAAATTTGTATTCGTATAAGGAACCATATAATATAAAATATTGTCATAATATGATAACGCCATATAATCTTTAATTTGATATTTAACCCTAAGTTTAACTTAGAAATGTATGTGAACCGGTATAGTTTTTTTTAAGATCACCGCACAAGGTAGGTCATTCCTTAACATGGTTGTACGCGGAATAAATTTCCATGAAAACCGCACTGTAATGGAACGCCAGACATATCTGGATGTCGTGATAGCGGGGATGACATCTTAATTTGATGTGAAGGTAGAAATCGGTGGCAGGAATCAGGTCAAACAGCTTTAGGAACTCTCCACGTGATAAATGCGGTAGACACATAGTAAACCACCGGTAATTTGAGCAGCTCTACATAGCATACGGTCAAATGGTTCAAGCTGATACTGGCCAGATATGCCAGACCAGAGCATTTTCATCGAAGCCATTTTGGCTTTGCCTTCCAGGTGACCGCGGAATTGGAAGTTGCTCAATATTTCGAGATTCAGTATTCTGATACTAGGCGAGGCATTAAGGTGAGTGTTGCCAAGTGGTTATTACCCATTTTAAAATAAAGAAAATTATACCATCCTTGCACAAATTACCTTGCCCCAAACTAGGCATACATAATATAACCATCCATGACTCGGAATCAAACATCCATATTCATCATATAAATGTTTGCACCTACCGGGGCTCGAACCCGGGACCTCTAGCTCAGTAGGCAGGGTCACTACTCATTGGGCCATATGGTTCGTCAAAATACCGTTAGACTAAAACATCACCATAAAAAACAACAAAATCATCCAAAGTTTGTCTGAAAAAAATGGGACAATTGAAAGCTTATTTGCTTGGGTTTTATATTAATTTATTACATCCTCTCAAACATTTTCGTCTGCGTGTTGCATGCCGCGTGACGGTCGGGCGGCGCCTATAGTTCTCATGTTGGAAGCAATTGCGTTCGGGTGGAAGAGTAGGTTCGAACCCCATACTTGATAAAGGTGTTTTTATTTTATGAAAATGTAAAGCATAATATATAAATTTGTTTTTTTTTTCTATGATATTAATACCTTTGTTATTTTGTGAAAAAAAGTTTCACTTGCATAAAACCACACAATTGCTTTCATGTTTTAAATAAATAGGTTGACTTGGCCATTGCACTAAACAATTTAATTATATAAACTTATATAATACCTACTCTTTGGTGTTCACAAATTTTGAATTCTAAAATTTCTATAGGTGTGTGATCATTTCAACATTTATTTATATTGTATTTTTAAATAAATACACATTTTAAAATAAATCCTATTTAGTTTCGAATATAAAACCTCTATTTTATATATATACCATAGGGTTGGTAAGGAATGACAAAACAAACCAAAACAGCAAGGAATACATTTAAAATGAAATCACCTTTTTAATCATTCATAAATAAATAACAGCTCTTTATTTAGGGAGAATTAATAGAAAATGTTTCATAAAAAAACCATAAATAAAGTAATATAATATTTTTTTTGTTTTTTCTTCGATTTTAAGTAAATATAGTTAATATACTATCCACGTGTAAAATCTCTCTTGGATTATTATTATTATAACATGAACTGTATTATATAACACCCCGTCTTGAAGATTTAGATCATGGTTGCTCGAAATTAATATAGCCTTAACATTTCCTTCAATTCACAGGATTTTCACTAATTTTCTTCTCAATGAAACGCTGTCTTAAGGGATTATTCCACGCTTTAAATCTGGGAGATTGAGAAATAGCAAAAGAAGGAATTTAAAAACTTTGGGGAAGATTCGAAAGCTAAATATTTAATCACTCCTGGAATTTAATTAAGATTCTTATCGATTTATTTGTAGATATAAAATATAAGGGCATTCAGTTAATCAAATAAAATGTTTGATCAACGCTCTCTTTAAAAAATAAAAGACAGTATTACACACTGTATTGAAAATCTGCTATGACAGGAAAATAACACAGTGTATTGTCATCTTAATATATATAATTCCAGTGTCGTGATGTTTGTTTCCAGTGAACTTCTAAACTAGTGAAAGGATTTTAATGGGGATTACTTCATGGAGTGCACTTAAGTCCAACTTGAGAGAAAGGATAATGTTTTTTCCGATTTGGGACCCATGATTATTTTTATGTTCAATATTTTTATGTTAGTAAGGAGCGAGACGAGTAGGACGTTCAGCTGATGGTTGGTGTTATGGGCAGAACAATGCGGTATCACTCAGGATTCTTGAAAAACCAAAAAATTCTGAGGGGCACTACTACTACGCTCGTCACCTTGAGACATAAGATGTTAAGTCTGATTTGCCCAGTAATTTCTCTAGCTACCCCTTCAGACCGAAACAAAGTAATGCATTACTATTTCACGGCAGAAATAGGCACCGTTGTGGTACCCATAACCTAGCCGGCATCCTGTGCAAAGGTGCCTCCCACTGATATTTGTTTTGTATTGACATATTGTGTATGAGAGAATATATTGACGCACGGTTCTACAGTTCTGCTGTGAAACACTTTCATCATATATAACAATAGGGAGCATTATATGATATATAATAGTATTATTTATTTATTATATACAGAACAACGTATGTCGGGTCAGCTAGTTGTTTATAAGATTAAAACAAATTGATGTTAATGTAAAAAAGTCCCACGTACTTAGTATAACTAATAGAGGCATAACAATAGGGGAATAATGGACGGATGGTATTCCCGATATTGCTTTCCGAGCAAACAAAGATGCAATAAAACTAGAAGGTAAGGCTAACGTTGGATGTCTACAATCTTCAAGAGCTATTATCAAACGATGGTTCTGCATTGTTTTCTTTTGTAAGACATTATATTAAATTAATTTCGCGCTCTTTCACAAAGATAGTTTGATTTAGTTTGTTTTTATGTTTTCATCAGGCAATCAATATTACACGCTTAAATTTTTCTTATAAACTTATCTCACTAAGACATACACAACTTGTTTGGAATAGGAATTCCATGTGAAACATTTAGAATGCAGATTTAAAATACCTAAGTTAATATATTTGAACGAACTATGGGTACTAGTCAACGTGTTAATTGGCAATTTGGCAATTTGGCATTGAAGAAAAAACATAATAATGAAATAAAGTATTAATTAACTATTTAGTAAATTAAACCTAAAGTAAATAATTCACTACGCAACGCATAAACACGAGTGGAGGCTCCTTTGCACAGGATGCCGGTTAGATTATGGGTACCACAACGGCGCCTATTTCTGCCGTGAAGCAGTAATGTGTAAGCATTACTGTGTTTCGGTCTGAAGGGCGCTGTAGCTAGTGAAATTACTGGGCAAATGAGACTTAACATCTTGTCTCAAGGTGACGAGCGCAGTTGTAGTGCCGCTCAGAATTGCATTTTATGATGATGGTAATTGTTACGCCCGCATTGTAATGGGCAGGGCGTAACAATTACCATCAGCTGAACGTCCTGCTCGTCTTGTCCCTTATTTTCATAAAAAAAAACACTAAGCGGACGCACGAATTCACATAGAATTAATCATAATAACCGTATATTTCGGGAAGTAGGAATCGGAAAGGTTAACACAGGGACCTGTTGGGGTAGTGAAGTGATATTGTATCCACACTTTATTAATTTATAGGAAAATTTGTAAACATTAAGTATCTAATTGCGTTATACAATAAGAATAGAATAGAGTACTTTACTAGTAATTTTTGTTTTATTAGTATATACCTAAATGTACGTACTTTTAATGTCCCATTTGAATTCAAAAAGCTATAAACATACAAAAGAAGGAATTAAGATGATAATTATATGTATTATAATTATTATTTTAAGCTTATTAGATCTGATGGTGTAATATAATAGAGCGTAGTATTGAAAAATAAGTTTAAAAGTTTTTAACTTGTAACAATATTTTTGGCCTGACTAGTTAGAACCAGATGCAGTTTTGTTTTGACCGTGTGATCCAGATATCGCTTCTTATTCTATTAAAGATGTGATACTGCAGGATATGGAACTTTTTATTCCGTTATCTTTGGTGTCTATCGGTGACACGTCTAAACGGTGGTCCGATCAAAGACACTTGAAGATTTAACCTAAAGACAGTATATTCATGCTTACATACGACAAAAAAGTTATAACTGAGCCTTAAATGAGCATATTGTCAGAATTGACAAGAAATTTCCATCTGGTACCGAGTTGCAGCCTCAAAAGCTTTCCAAGGACAGTTCCGCCTACCATTCCGGCACTACACAGAGACGATTACTCACTGGCGACGCAAAATAGAAAGCTAATTACTTGAAGACCACACATGTTGTGATTTACCTATGCTGGAAGAAAAAAAAAATTGTCTTTCGTATTATTTAACCATGTTGTGTAGTAACATATGTGCACCACAAATGTATGCGCGTGTCGGAGGGTGTGTCAATTACCACGTGATGGTGGAGCGGTTTGTGCCAAAAAGGGAGTCAAGGACAGAGAAATGTAAAGAACGACCTACCTGGTATACTTCTGTTATCTTCTTGCAAGTGGTATTGTTGTGGACTATATTTTGGGGCACGGCACACACTGTATTGTCAAATTATCACGATGCCATTTACTCGCTGTGCGGTAGGTATGTACTCATGTAGTGAACAACTAACGGCTGATCTCAATAACCTACTTATCTTTATCAATTTGTTAAATTAGATAACTGTAGCCGCATCTTTGCGTTTCAATGAACTAAGATAGATAGAATTTTATATCTTGAACTTTGATCTACCTTTGGGAGGGCTTCCCGCTTACCATACCGTTTCAATAACATTTTGACATATAACTTTGGTTTGTTCTTATTACTGTCAGTCGAAAATTTACTATCTCTCGAATTCAGGCGATTATCTTCTATAAGTATTTCAAAGAAAACTTTGAATGACAGTGATAATTAATTGTATGAGGCTGGTATTTTTGATACTGTGACTTTTAATGTATTATTAGTCGCATTCGATGACTTTGTTGTGATTACTTTGTGTTTGGAAGTCTTATCAAGTAGAAGAATTTTACTATCTTTATTGAGCGCCTTGGCTTTCATCTGAAAATAAAGAATAGAAACAAAAGTTATAAAAGATAAATGTATTGTAATCAACGAACAATAACAATAACCCCATATCCAATAGTATCTCTTACATTTTTCAGATCAGTCATTTTATTTTACTTGACCAATATATTATTATAAGTATTAATGATTGCTCGTTTACGTAATCTACGGTCAAATGTCATTCTACGTTAATTGCTTCAGAGTATGATTGTTCTGGGCTTTAGTATTTTTAAGATTATCTAATTTATGAACTGTACCATTTTTAACCGATTTCAAAAAGGAGGAGGTTCTCAATTCGATCGGGATTTTTTATGTATGTACACCAATTACTCGAAGATTTGTAAACCGATTAACGTAATTGTTCCCATTTCCCATAAAATATTTACATAGTTTGGCCCAGTAGTTTTCATTTTTTGAATATTTTTTATGAAATTTTTTGTCTACGTGGATGATGTTATTGTTTTTTGTGTTCGGCTTTTGTAGGAGTTTTCATTCAGGTTGATTATATATATTACTACTACTAACTGACACTAAAAAGTAAAAAATAAAAAAACTACGTTTAAAAGTATCAAATAACTAAAAATTAAATTTATTACACCTCTTATACAAACCCTTAATATTAATAAAATACTATAATTTCTATATAAATTTTAAGTAGAACTTTAAAAAGTAGAATATAATAGAAGTATAATATTACTCAAAATTATATTGCGAAAGTAAATCTAAATTCAAAACATTTCTTGGTCAACAATTAACACGAAGCCGTTTTGTTATAATATAAAAACAGAACGCGTGAGAGGGACATGTTTACCAAAGACCTATCTGTCTATAACTGTAGTTAGCCTTACGAGAATTTTGTAATTGAGACGGCAGTAACAGTTAGTTTGGAAGTTACAGATAAACTCTAGTAGCTAACCGAGTTTAACTGTAGGTAGATTATTGAGACCGGCCGTAAATAACGGCACCTGCTTCGTGTGTGAACGACACTAGCGGTGTGTTCAATTGCGGGGTGCAACGGATGAACTGAACCTGCGCTTTCACAGATTAAGTAGGTCATGTAGACGGATAAGGCTTAGGTAGTAGAAGGATGGGTGTTAGAAGTAAGGAATGGCGTGAACACATGTCTTGCATATTTGTTTTAATTAAACACGAACTATTTACACAGATTTTATAAGGAAAAACACTCTCATAAATATCAAACCTGAAATTAACTCATAATTGACTAAGAATTGATGATTTTGAATAGAATTATTATTGTATGGTATTCCTGGAGGTTTTAATGAGATATGGGTATTTTAATCAGAAATAGCTCCCTAGCCCTCATTAGATTTATTTGAATTAAAATTATAGGCGCTACTGTACAGCGAAACAATTTAACTTACTTGAAGAGAAAGCAATAAACGTTATCGATTCCATCAAGTTTCATAAGTCAAGGCTGTACTGCAAGTAATTTTATACAATTCAGATCGCGTGACTTAAAATTTAAAGTAGGCTTATAAGACCCGTATTAAGTATATTTAAATAGAACAAAGAAAGACTTTTCGTTAATATTTACCGATTCACGTCATTATTGTAAATTAACCTTTTGTTCCTGGCCTTTGTAAAAAAATTCGTGAGCGGTTCGTTAATAAAAATACATGTATCCTTATGTAATGACTGTTACAAATGAGTTTCTCTTTCCCCAATACCGTATCAAACCTTATAATAAAAATTGCTTTTAGGAAAACCTTTTGCTGCCTATACGGAATATCTTATTTACTGCGAAGGATTATTTTTAATTAATTTCCTTATTTCTTATCGCATTTAGGTCAAAAATCATCATGACTCATGACATAAGTTTTTTTTTTATTGAAAATACGGTATGAGACGTGCAGGACGTTCAGCTGATGGTAATTGATAAGCCCTGCCCATTACAATGCAGTGCCGCTCAGAATTCTTGAAAAGCCCAAATAAATTTCAGCGGCACTACAGTTGCGCTCGTCACCTTGAGACATTAGATCTTAAGTCTCATTTGCCCAATAATTTTACTAGATCCGGCGCCCTTCAGACCCAAATAAGTTTAGTACGAAATAAGCATAGTAATGTTCACACATTACTCCTACACGGCAGGAATAGGCGCCGTTGTGGTAACCATATTCTAGCCGGCATCCTGTGCAAAGGAGCCTCCCACTCGTAGAGGAGTACCTAAGAAGTAAGTATGTCTAAATCCAAGTCTTCTTGTTTTGTCCATAGATTGAACATCGTTGGAAATAATTTACTCCGGCAGTCTTTCGATGTCGATATGACGACGGTACTAAATTACCAAAACGGCTTGCATGTTACCTGATCAGATGATTCCACAATTAATCTCTGTTAAACACTATATCGTGGAACTACCTTCCAGGGACGACTGGATGAACAACAAAGTCACGTGGAAGGATGGGAGCCTCATGTGGTTCACCGATGGGTCCAAAATGGAAAATGAAGTCGGCTGTGGGGTCTATGGAGAACGCCCCAAATTTAAATCTAGCACAAACCTGGGAAGCTTTACCTCCATTTTTCAAGCAGAGGTGTACGCCATCCTGGAATGCGCGGAAACCAATATCCAAAAAGGCTACTTCAATCATAACATATACATTCACTCTGATAGTCAGGCAGCATTGTTGGCTTTAGACGCTGACTTGACGTCGTCTAAGTTAGTCACTAATTGCGTTGAATGCCTGAATTCATTAGGCATGAAAAACAGAGTGATTCTCAGATGGGTCCCAGGGCATGCCGGAATCATAGGCAATGAAATGGCCGATGAGCTCGCAAGAGCTGGGGCTAAAGCAGTCCGATATGGTCCTGAACCCATTTGTGGACTGCCCAAGAGCGCCATCCGACACACCCTGAGTAACCAATGTAAACAAGAAGCACTTAAACGCTGGAACAACTCTTCAGGTTTAAACCACTCTAAAGCACTGATAAGGGCATTCAACAGTAGCTATGCGAATGAAGCCCTATCATTGAACAGGAAAAATCTATGCATACTCACTAGGATGCTAACCGGGCACTGTCGCCTAAACAAGCACCTCAGTGTGGTCGGCATCAGAAGCGACAAAGCTAGCAGGTTCTGCCTTGAGGATGATGAAACACCTATTCATCTACTCTGCGACTGCGGCCCACTAATGCATAAGCGTAACACAATCTTTGGTAACTACTTCGTACCACCAGATAGTGTTTGCAACACTCGCGTCAAGGAACTACTGCGGTTCGTAAAGGCGGCAGGGCTTGACGATGAGCTTTAGTATGAGTGGCGAACACAATAGTCCAATTCTGGACGCGGTGTTACTAGGAACCTTTTAGAACCAGGAAATAGCCACCCTCTTCAAATAATAATAATAATAAAACGTAAAAAGCAACTTTTATATGAGTCAAATCCGGTAGGTCAAGAGTCCCCCTAATTTATAAAAAGACATGAAGTTATTGCTTACTAAATAACATAAAGTTGAGTTGTTTCATTTTAGGTGAAACTATTTGTTGCTTTTAAAGAGTTACCTTAAATGTGAATTAGAATAGTCTTTCAATTTTACTGCCATGAATTTTTTTGAATTTGCAAAGAGAAAACTAAATTGTCAAGTGTTGATAATATTTATATAATTCTAATCCGCAATGAAGGAACATTTAACTTTAAATTTAACAAAGACACCAAGCGTCGTAAATATTATGTTGGTCTCAGTGAGTCATACATCTTTGTGCCGTTTGGTGTCGAGTCACTTAACCCGTGGGGCCCAGAGGCGCGGAGAATGTTCAAAATACAATCTTCACGCATAAATAAGGCTTCTGGAAGCCCAAGCGCTGGCAGCTATTTCGGTGAACGGATCAACCTATAGTCCAGTCATTTAAGCTTAAATTAGGTAAGAATCTCGGAATTCGAGATACCCAGCTGTAAGTCGAAAACGGTTCACCCTATATAAAATAAATTGTATACAAATTTTGTAGAGAATTTTATATTCTACAATATTTATTACAAATACATATAGCAAAAAACCCATAGGAAATGAGATATTTCCAAAAAAAGCGCAAAAAACCTTTGAGATTTTGGTGACCTTTCAGCTTGAAATTTAATAGTTGCTTACACCCTACCATGTATATGTGTTTTGAGACAACTTTTAGGGTGTCAAAATACAAGTATTTACAGACTTACAGCTAGGGTATCTCGAATTCCGACGTGAACTTACTATAATGACTGGACTAAGCTAGCCAACGCGGAAATACTGCCAGTATTCTTCGTACGCTTCCACGAAATGATAGTTTTAATTTTATGTAGTCATAGTATTGTAAATATAGTTGTAAGATTTGTTTCAATATATTTATTGTATTTTTTAACTAATTAAAGTTAATCTGCAATCACTGTATATGTCTTTTTAATTTAAAAAGCTTTCGTAACCAGTTTCGGGGTGTCCAACTTAAGGCGCACATAGTTGAGATAGCTTTTAGTGCAAAAAGTATTGAGGAGAAACGAATCATTGTTCGGAAATATTTCGAAAGGACTGTAAATATGATTATAATGTCAACATCCCGGAGCCTGATAAGACCTTGGGCAAATCTATGAAATGTGATCAAAGAGCCGAAATGCGAGGCTAATAATAAATAGGATTGTACTGTTCCTGAAAACTTTTCATTTCACAAATAAAATCCTCATCAAAATTATTTAAGACAAAACAATTTTGTCTCCAAACTTCTCAGAAACTTCTTAAGCCAAAACTCTTGTTATAAATTATTAAGAAATAAAAGGTGGGTGACACGATACCTCTTGTTTGTAACATTGTTTATTTTGCTTTCAAATTAATTTTGAGTTGAGTAATTGCGAGAAAACAATTATTTTATAACAGTTATTCTTTCCGTTTTAAATGTTATTGCTAACTACACAGTAATTTTACCAGGAGGAGGAAGCCGGATTGATTATGGGTCCCACAGTGGCGACTATTTCTGCCGTGAAGCAATAATGTATTAGCATTATTGTGTTTCGGTTAGAAGGGCGCCGTAGCTAGTGAAATTACGGGGCAAACGAGACTTACCTTCTTATGTCTCAAGGACACAATCGCAATTGCAGTGCCGCTCAGAATTTATGGATTTTTCAAAAATCCTGAGTGGCACTTCATTATTATAGGTAGGGCGTAAAATAACCATCAGCTGAACGTCCTACACGTCTTGTCTCTTATAGTCATTAAAAAGTAATTCATCATTTATTATGTATCGTTACATAAAGTAAGAATAAAAAAAATATAATTTTCTTAACAATTGGTAAATACGTTCATCAGAAAACAGTACAACTGATTTGGTATAGTTTAGTTTTATATTTACTATGATTTAATGCAACGTCATCTATATTTCATGGCCTCAACCCTTCTAAGTTTCCTTAGCTATGAGAATTATTTTTATTTATAAATCCCACGTAGTTGGAGCATTTTTTGTCAAGTACCTACGCACCCTTTACAGTGTCTTTGACGTAGAATAATGGACCAGCCGCTCA
>CATIXQ010000018.1:5825805-5858253 GCA_949711755.1 Leptidea juvernica | reverse complement strand
GCCCGTTCTTCTCATGTCTGACGCAGTCTATTTTGAATGGGTGGTAGTTTTTGACGTTCAATTAGTGATTTTGAATCCTATTTTGAATAAAAATATTTGATTTTGATATAATGTAAAAAAAATAACAAAAAAAACAACCGCCTAAAATCACTATTTCAAAACAATAGATATAAAGCGCACTAAAAGGTATAAAAATAATTACGTATTTTTATGCAATCTAATTAATTAATCTTATTCTAGTTACGATTATTTTAATTTTTAGAATCGGTGTCCTTCCGCCGCAACCCGCTCTCCCCTCTCACCTCCTCACGACTCAAGCACATCTCACCTGTAACTATGTATGAATTAACAAACCTATCTTGGATGACACCGGCTCCAAAACTTACAATAATCGTAACTAGAATAAGATTAATTAATTAGATTTTATAAAAATATGTAATTATTTTTATACTTTTTAGTGCACATTATATCTATTGTTTTGGAATAGTGATTTTGAAGGTGGTTGTTTTTTTTTGTTATTTTTTTTATTTTATGATTTTTAGTGAATTTGAAGTACACTAACTAAAAATTTCTTTAAATATGTGTAAATACGAGTATACAAAATTTTCCAATGCAGCAATGAACGTAAGCGCTTAATTAAAGAGTTCTGTTACTTTGCCATGGATTCCGTAATCAGAACCTTACCAAACTCTCACCAAACTATCTTTGAAGTATGTGCTTTCTAATAAAGAAAGAATCATCGAAATCGGTTGGCGCGATATTGAGTTATTCGTAAATTTATCATCCACTTTGCTATACGTACGTATAGCAAAATTAAAGACTTTTATGGTTTTTCATGGATTCCACTGACAGATCTGGACCAAATTACAATGGGACCAATTGGGAAGCACCAGCTTTCCAAAAAAAAGAATTATCAAAATCGGTTCACCCAGTCGAGGTAACAAACATAAAAAAAAGAAAAAAAAATTTTTTTGTCGGTATTTACCGACGAATTGACAACCTCCTCCTTTTTTGAAGTCGTTTAAAAATGCAAAGCGATTTAGCTATCGTATTACCAACACAAATAATTCAGGGGCGTGATCTTGGTAAACCATTTGATTCATCAGAGTCCCCTCAAAATACTATATAAGCATTCTATCTGTTCGCGTGTTAAGCCCCTATCTTTTTTAATTAATATATTATAAGAAACGAAAATAAATGTTTTTGGGTGTTGTTAACTTATACTTAGAGATCACGCGATACTGTTTGATCCGACATCAATATTTACTTAATTATTTTAAGGAGTGGTAAATTTTTATGTATTTACTAGCTATTTAGTAAATTTATTAAGCTAGGCGTTACTTTGCGGAATTCCATAGCTATGCAAATGTTTTGAGTTTTCTATAGTGTAAAACACAAAAATAACATGTGTACATTGTTGAATGAACAAACAAATTTGATCTCTTCACCATTGTTACGTATGTCTTCCGGGGGTAATACGTCACAACAGCCGACCAATCACAGCACGTCATTGCATGGGGTGAGGGTATAAAAGAGCGTCCGAGGTTCGAGTCTCCTTAGGAGATGCCCCGCGACTGTTGTTGAGTAGTTTTTGTGGCCTCCACGGCCCACGTCCTATGTCGCTGTAAAAACCTTCAGGGCTTACACTAACAGGGCTTAGGAGGTTTTTATTTGGTAGGGGGTTTGTGTAGGGGACACTCGAGTCTGACATAAGGGCGCCGTTTCGAGGCCTAAATACGTAAATGTATTTTCTTCCTTTCGAAAAAAAATCAATTGATTTAGGCTCGTGCCAGATTTTGGCGAGTCAACATGTCCTGAGAATGCCTCGCGTAGAGGCAAGACACGTGTCAAATTGTTCAAAAGACAAATATTGGCGGAATCAATACTAAAAAAAGTGAAAACATTTGTATAGCTATTTAGTAACAGAGAAGGAATATCTAATATCTTCCATCTAACTTAGAACAATATTGTTAGGTATGCATATTTAACCAGTGGAATGCTTCTTTGCACAAAATGCTTGCTCGATCGATACCAATGTGACACCTATTTCTGCCTTCGAAATGTAGTGCGTTTATGCGTTTCGGTTATGTCGTAATTGTGTTTCGGATTCAAGCGCGCCGTAGTTAGTGCTTGTAGCTGATGCGACTTAGCATCTTAAATCCTGGCTCCTTAAGTAACCATTTGAATGTTTTTCAAAAAGTGTTTGAAAAATTTACAATTTCTATTATCTTTAATTCACACTTACAGCAATATTTCCTCCGAAAAAGTTTAAATAAAAACATATTTACTAACAGGAAAGTAAATTTCAAATGTTGTGCTTAAACAGTCAGTTAGGTGATATTTCGATTGATGACGTCACATTATATCAAACAATAAAATACACTATAAGTAATTACTACTAGGGTAATATAGATTCCGAGTTATAATTGAAAAAAATATTCAGGCCTTAAATTTTTCACTGAATTTGTAAAAATAACCTCAAGAGGTGTATTATGCCAGTGTATTATGCCAGATAAACTAGCGTACGCTAGTATATCTGAAATTATAAACATGACATAAAAAATACATTTATCATGTTAGTTGCCTATGAAACTATCTTAGATATATTAGACCAGTGCCGAAGCCTTTGAAAATGATAAAAAGTGAAACAGAATAATAGTAGGATGAAACCCATTGGAAAATCACAAGAATATAACAAAAATTAAGGGAGAAATAAACAACGGGCGATTTGAGGTCGGGAAGTGGAAAAGGGGGGGTGTTTTAGGGTAAAAAATGGTTTATCTTGATTTCCGGCAAAACTACAAGTCCTATGGAAAAAAATTAATTAATAAAGCAAAAGTGTAGGTAATAAAGAGATCTACAACTTTTGTAATTACACTTTTTTCACATAATCTCAAAATTTTGGTGAAAAATTCAAAAAACCAAGTTTTTAGTTTTTTATTTATATCTTTTTCAAAAAAAAAAATTCTACGAAATTTGGTGAAAACTTACCTTATTATGTCCCAAATACACTGTAATTTATTTGATTTAAAATATTTATTTTTTCGCCTTATTTTAACTTAATATCAAAAAAGCACCCTAATTTTCAATCGAAAATTCTGACGTCAAAATATCAGTTTTTTTCAAAAAAGACCTCTCGAGTTCCAGGTTGGCCTTCAAGAGAGTTGCACAAGACAGGTACAAGATTTATCAACGATACGTCACTCGAACGGTTGGCTCAGTGAAAGAACGCTCGCACTTACTTGAAGATGATTTTCGAACATCCAGAACTGCTCTATTCGGTACTCATAATATGATCTTCTACAGAACTCTTCATAACACAGCTTTAAGTCATACTTTTAGCAGTAGCCCGTATGTCTGCGCGCACAATCGTTTGTAAAATAATCCTCGGGACGAGTGAATGACATCTAGTGGTTGGTGTATTTCTTACTGTTGGTGCCACCAATAGTACTGTACATAGGCATATGATTGTCGAATGTCTTCTGTAATACTGATTCAAAAGTCAATTGGTCTTTAATTAAATTTGCAATCGGCCAACAAACATTGTTTTACATAGCAAACAAGAAGTAACTAGCAACCATTAAGAAACACATATGTTTGATACGGGAGCCGCTGAAAATCAGCTGTTTCATATCTACGGCCGCCTTACAAAAAATCCTGAGTCGGTGACCCATTTCCTGACTGCACAGGAAGTCTCCAATAGTTTTATAATTCTCAATTACTATTTAAATACGATCATTTTCGGTTTGCTTTGTACTTTTATCTTATTATATTAAGTGTATCCTGTGAGTATTATGTAAAATAAATGTTTCTCTTTCTTTCATTGATATATTGTGACTGACTCGCGTTGGGCATAAACGTAAGGATAAAACACAGAAATGATACAAATAAAAAGCTAGAGGTCCCGAGTTCGAATCCGGTAGGTGCAATCATTGATAATATGATGAATATGAATGTTTGTTTCCGAGTCATGGATGTTTATTTGTATTTATGAATGTTTAAGCAAGTATATTGCGTTAAATGTATCGTAGTCTTGTAACTAACTAAATAGTACAGGCTGTGCCTAGTTTGGGGCAAGATAATTTGTGTAAAAGTGTGTCAATATTATTATTATTAAACACTGAGTACGTCCATTAGCTTGACGATGCTAGCGGTTTTTCTGCTGAGAAAAACAATGTAGAACTAAAGCCGGGGACGTCCGCTCCCAACCAATGACCGATTGAAACTGACGTTCTGCTGTATATTCTTTATTGCACTTAATGTCACTGTCCATGTCATGACGGTGACAATGATTATTGACATATATTTATTGCTGACTAAATGTCGCGTCAGTACAGTGACGTCCCGCTCATTTCACAACATTCTCTACGTTTCGATTCTCTTATTCAACAGACAAAAATCACAATTTATTTTAACAAGAAGCCGTTGTTTTTTCAAGAATACTGAGTGGCACTATACTGTAATGGGTAAGGCGTTTCACTTAACATAAAGAAAACGTCTTGTAATTTTTTCTCACAAAAGTATTTTTTATGAAAAAGGAGGACAAACGAGCGTAAGATTCAACTGGTGTTAAGTGATCACCGCCGCCCACATTCTCTTGCAACACCAAAGGAATCACAGGAGCGTTGCCGGCCTTTAAGGAAGGTATACGCGCTTTTTTTGAAGGTACCCATATCGTATCGTTCCGGAATCACCGGACAAGGAAGCTCATTCCACAGCTTTGTAGTACGTAGAAGCTCCTTTAAAATCGCACTGTAGAGGAACGCCACACATCCCGATGGTTGGGATGATATCCTAATTTGTGGCGTGTCGTGCGAGTGTGAATTCGGCGGCAGGAATCAAATAAAACAGCTCTTCGGAACTCTCCCCGTGATTTTCATCAGACATCGAATTAAATATGATACTTGGTAGCAATATTGTATTGATACAGAATATGCACATTATTGGATTGTATAGATACACAAAAGCCAAATAATGTTAAGTTCAATAGCGTTACGTTAATTACGTAATAGAATTACTTGGTTTGAATTGCAAACGTAGTAACAATGAACTTAGTCGCATAAAGCTTAATCCGTCTGAGCCAATATATACATATCTTCTAATCCACTACAAAACATGAATGCGCTTGTATGTCCATCAGTCTGTATCTTTTCAATGACAAATAACATGAAGTATGATTTACTAAAAGCCGTTTTGAAAGAAAGAAACAAAGAAAAAATCATTATCTATTCTGATTTCTTAAAGTTATACTATTCTAATAATGATCTAATGACCTCAATGGGCCCCCAACTCAGTATAGTTGTAGTTCGAAAGAATTCACAACGCTGGGCTTCCGTGGAAACCCAGAGAGAGCTACTAACGCGCAGTCCTATCACACGAAGGTTTACAAACTATTAATTCTCTATGAGCACAGAGCACATTTTTTTTTTCAATCACGTATAACGGTGATAGCAATGTATCCAGTTACGGATACATTGCTATCTATCCATAGTAATATCCGATATAGTTATATTATTAGTAATAGTCCAACGTCGATAGGTTATTGAAATGTAAGTAAGCGTAAAATAATAGATTTGTCTACCTCTAATAAGTTAAACTAAGGATAGACAGGCTACTGAAAACGGCCGTAAATATATTGAAATCAACTGTTAACAAAATGACAATTCAAATAAAATTCATAGTTAGTAAGATTTTTTAAGAATGGCATGTCTTCGATATAGTTGTGTTTTATCAATTAGGTATATATATTATATTTGCCGTTTTCCGGTAGTTTTTTGGGTAAGGCGTATGCTTGTGTGATTGTTATTTGACATTCCAATTAGTTTATTGAAGTAGGCGTTACTTTGCGGAAATCCATCGTTATCCAAATGTTTTTTTAGTTTAGTTTTTCTTAGTGTTAATTCCGCCAATATTTGTCTTAAAACAATTCGACACGTGTTTCTCCTCTACACGAGGCATCAAAGCAGGAATGCATGCATCCTCAGGACATGTTGACTCGCCAAACTCTGGCACGAGATTCTGGCCGATTCTTGAAATATCCACAAATTCTGAGCGGCACTATAACTGCGCTCGTCACCTTGAGACATAAGATGTCAAATCTCATTTGCCCAGTAATTTCACTAGCTACGGCGCCCATCGGACCAAAATACATGCTTACACATTACTGCTTCACGGCAAAAGTAGGCGCCGTTGTGGTACCCATAATCTAGCCGGCATCCTGTGTAAAGGAGCCACCCACTAGTAATGATTTATAATAATAAAAACGTAAATTTACACTATTTATTACTATGTATTATTTAATGGAATACAAAAAAACTAAATAATTTGCTTCTCTACAAAAATAAACGATGGTCCTCAAAAATGTCAACCAAAAATAATATTAATGTCGAATAGAATTGATTTTACCTGATAGTAGCAGTATTCGCTATCTGAAATATGCTGATCAGAACGTGGACTGTTCAAAATAACTTTGTTATAAACTTTGAACGAACCAATATCGAAGTTAATTTGGGACGGTTAAAGGTGAATACTGATAATCTGTGTGATAATCTAATCTCAGTGAACGAAGCTTTATAAAATTTCGGGTAAATTTCAATTGTTTTGAAATGTCAATATTTATATTGTACTAATTTTATATTTACTCTATACAGAGTGAATATTAATTAATAGGTTATATTAGTACATTAATAGGTTATTTAAACTATTAAATTTATAAGAAGTTATATCATAAATCACACCAAAATCAAACCATTCTTAATTACAATATTTTTAAACGACTTCAAAAAAGGAGGAGGTTCTCAATTCGGCGGTATGTTTTTTTTTATGTTTGTCACCTCAAAACTTTCGACTGAGTGAACTGATTTTGATAATTATTATTTGAAAGCTGGTGCTTCCCGTGTTGTACCATTGTAATTTGGTCCAGATCTGACAGTGGCATCCATGAGAAAACCATAAAAGTCTTAAATTTGCTATAGATACGTATAGCAAAGTGGATGATAAATTTACAAATAACTCAATATCGCGCCAACCGATTTCGATGATTCTTTTTTTATTGGAAAGGATATACTTCAAAGATAGTTTGGTGTGTTTGATTACGAAATCCAAGATAAAGTAACGGAACTCTTCAATTCTTAGTCAACTCTCAATCTACACATTTATAGATTAATTGTTAGTTAGTGTACTTCAAATTCACTAAGAATCAAAAAATATAAAAAAAAAACAACCGACTTTAAAAGCACTATTCCAAAGCAATAGATATAATATGCACTAAAAAGCATAAAAATAATAGTGTATTTTTATACAATCTAATTAATTAATCTAATTCTAGTTACGATTATTGTAATTTTTGGAGTAGGTGTCATCCAAGATAGGTTTGTAACAACATATGTATGTTACAATACATAGTGACAAACCTATCTTGGATACATCTCACCTATAACGATGTAGTTATAGGTGAGATGTGCTTGAGTCATGAGGAGGCGAGAGCGGGTCGCGGCGGAAGGAATCCGATTCCAAAAATAACAATAATCGTAACTAGAATTAGATGAATTAAATAGATTGTATAAAAATACGTAATTATTTTTATACTTTTAGTGCATATTATATATATTGTTTTGGAATAGTGTTTTTGAAGTCGCTTGTTTTTTTGTTAAAATATATTTTTAGAGATTTTATAGTACAAGTAAAAGTACTACTAAGCTATCACCAGTAAATCCATCTTAATTATGCTGATATATAATAATGAAATTGATATACATAACAATATGAATAGTACTTATTTATTTTGATCTTTTGACTCTATACTTAAATAAAATATCTTTTACTAGCTGACCCGACAGACGTTGTTCTGTATAAAATAAAAAAAATAATGATTTTTTATGAATTTGTCAATAATATATCATAACATCAAGAATTACTTCGTGAAATATGCACCCTGCTGTCGTAATGAAATTGTTTCACAACAGAACTGTCAAACCGTTTGTTGTTTTTATTTAAATCCGAGGATTTTCATGTTTATTCAAACCTTTTAAACCTTTCCTGGACTTCAACAAATGATTCAAGACCAAAATTAGCCAAATCGGTCCTGCCGTTCTCGAGTTTTAGCGAGACTAACGAATAGCAATTCATTTTTATATATATAGATATAAAACATAATATGACAGACAGCCAGGTTGTATCAATATTATTATACCATATATTAATTAAAATAAATTAAATTGAATAGTTTTATCCAATGGACTCATGAAAAGAATCTCTCTGCTGTAAGAAATTAGTAATGTAAATCAGTGCATTATTAGCAACACTGACCATCACTGACAAGCATGTACCTACTATTACTAAAGTATTCACAGAGATTCAAAAGTACCAATTAAATTATCTTATATCTTTAATCGAGCAATTATTTTATATACATAATCTGAATCTCGGAAAGGGCTCCAACGATTTTCATAAATTTATTTAAGGGGATTTTGAGGGCGATAAATTGATCTAGCTAGGTTTCAATGTAAAAAAATGAAGATTTAGCCGTATTTTAATGAGAAACGCTACAATAACAATAGAATACAATGGTAAATTTCGCCACTATATACAAGACTATAATAGCTCACATGGAACATTGGGTGATCCGGAAAGCAGAAGACCCCTGTTCGAATGCAGATGTCCTATCAGTATTTTTTTTTGTTCAAGTTTTGTACATTCTTAAAAATCCGAGCAAGACTCGGTCGTCCGGATGTTATAACCTTATAAAGTGAATTGGTCACATAAATTATGTCGTTAATTCTATTTTTTTGTTAGTCGAAGATATTCTTTTGCCGATCGCGTTCGGGGCTCGTGGATCGACCTAGAGCCAGCCCTATGTACAGGATGATTGTTATTTATCGAAAAAGGTGCTTCTTATTGAAAAAGTTTTCAACAGAGAATAATTAATTTGTTAAAAAAATAGTAACACATGGCAATATTCTATAAGCTTTCATTACCCTTAAATTATCATTAATCTTGTTTGGACAACAAGCTAATGGCCGAAATTAATAATCAATCTAGTCTTTAATCTTCAGATTTCGATCGAAAATATAATCCAAGTCTTTAGTTATGCATGCCAATAAACAAACCGTGGATTAAAATTGTAAACTCTTAAATCAATATACCTTTCGAAGGGAGGATCATAGATTACCTCTGTTTGATAATGACAGTTTGAGTGTGTCAATAACATATCTGTCGATTTTTCGTTTCGATCTAGAATCTGCAATCTTAATCTTAGACTTTCCAGACAGATTTAAGATTTTATGTAGATTTATTTCGTGCCTAATGGATTTATGAAGTTTATAATGGAGCTAATAGAACTAAAAGGTACTGGACTTATTGATTAAAATACACGATAAACAAATATAATACTCTAGGAAAAGACTGAAAATAGTCACTGAAGTATTCAAAAATATCTGCGGAGAAAATTTTGTACATTTTAGAGATGTTTCTTTGATAGAAAAATGTCGTGGATTGACTAGCAAATATGTTAACTGAGCTCAAAATTTGAGGCATATTTGGCAAGTGTTTTTATAAGTGTATTAATATATTAAATGTTTTAAGTCTTGTAAAATCTTAAATAATTCATAATTGTCATTTCTATGTGTCGATCTTTTGATCTTTAAAAAATTAAATATCAAAGACGTCGCGGGTTTGTGTTCCACATCGTTCATAAATATTGGTTACAATTTTATTAAATATCACGCCCGTGAACACTCAGACTGCGAAACACGCGGAAATTCGATAAAATAAATGAAGAAATAGTTATACTATTAAAATTTCGGGTGGTTTACAACTTCTGATAAATTATTATTAAATACGTTTTATCAGAAAATATATACAAAATAGAGCTTAATTCGATTTGTCAGTCATTAGTTTTTATAAGCTTATTCTTTACCAACTGCAAAGACAACATCTTAATTCATAAAAAAAAAGAGATGAGTAAGAGTGAACACAGAGAAACCATTGAAGTAAAAACACTTAGACAAAATGGCACTTACGCCTCTTGTCAACTTGAGAGACACTCAACTCAATCTCGACTTCCAGCCTCCAAGTGAAGGCACGGTGATATTCTCCCTGTAAACACAAACTACATTCAAAGCTTCTTTACAATGTACAGAATATTTATAACTGTACAGTCACTATGATAATTATAATAATATGTTTAATTTTGTGCCAATAAGCATACATGCAATTACTTTATTTATTAATAATTATTAATTTCGGCATCTGTGTAAATAATCTAAGCTGTGGAGATGACATGGTGTTGTTGTACCCCACGGCCGGCTCGATCAGAGAGTTTAATTATGTGAGGAGTATGCTGCCAGACATTAGTCACCCAGTACCAATATCTAGGTCATTATGTTGCGGAGGACCTTAGGGACCAGGTGGACATAAAACGAGCCTCAGACGTAAGGTGTAATATGTTGGCCCGAAGGTTCGCCCGATGTAGCAAGGAAGCAAAAATTACGCTATTTAAAGCCTACTGTCAAACCTTCTACACGGGCGGACTGGTGACCAACTACACTATAACAATAGTTTCAGGATGCTGATAGGCTTGCCGCGGTTTTGTTCGGCATCAGGCATGTTTGCTGAAGTACGAACGGATGATTTCTATGCCATCATAAGGAAAAGGACGTCATGCGTCCTGGCAAGGCTGCGTTCGAGCTCAAACAGTATCCTGAATATGATAGCGGGAAAACTGGATACGCCAATATTGCGGCAATTCATTCTAGTTCTTGTCCAATAAAAACACGCTATCTCAGATTTTTACTACAGTATTTCGTGTTATTATGTATTATGATTTAATTACATCAAGCAAATCGTATAAATTGTAACATACTAACATAGTTTTTAAGCCTGTAACTAATAAAACAAGAGCCTCGGATATTTACAATTGAGAATTGAGTATTTTTTTACGATTGAGCATCATTTTAACAATTAATTAATTATAAGCAATTAAAAATATGTCACGGTTAGGGCAGCGTTCGTTTTAACGCATCAACCCTTTCTTGTGTTGAATATTGTTGCTAAATTGTTAAGCCTTTTTAACTACAGCTGTTAAACGTGATAATACCTACATCCACCCTAAAAAACAATTTCAAATATTTTTGAATTAGGTATTTAAAATAAGATTTGTTTGTTTGATAAAACATACTCTATTACATACAACATTTTTTTAATGATAATAAGGGATGAGACGAGCAGTACATTCAGCTGATGGTAATTGATACGTCCTGCCCATAACAGTGCAGTGCCGCTCAAGATTCTTGAAAAACCTAAACATTCTGAGCGGCACTTCAATTGCGCTCGTCACGTTGAGACTAACAAACTAACAAAGTCTCTCTTCAAAATGTTAAGCCGGGTTTTTGCTGATCGAGTACACTCGTTCGAGCTAAGCCGTATAGGATTACTCGTACACTTGGATTCTTACACAATCAATATACAACAACTGAATTGTTAATGAGAGGTACGGAATTCGTGATAAATAGTTTAATAGATGAGATATAAAATCATTAAAGGAAAGAAAACAGAATAAAGGTTTTGGACCCGTTCCTTTATTCTAACACTTTTTCAGATGAATGACAGTCAATTATTTATTTATTGGGTCTACCAGCGATCTTATATAAAAATATTTCTTAAACTATTTACAGCTTACATTAGATGCACAGGGTACACAAAATTATTTTAAGGGTTATTAAAAATTATTTAATTTTAATACTACATGCTTATTTCGTTTGATAAAATAAAAATAATAAAAGTGAGTTAAAAACAAAAACTGAAGAATAAAATTATAATAAGATAAAAGTCTGCAAACAACGGATAAGGATGATAATTTTATTATTTGATTTAAGTTTGAGATAAAAAAGTACTATCAAATAATCAGAAAGCACATACCAAAGATTTTATGTACCAATTAATTTTTAAAAGTTTATAAAAATTATGAGACAATCTCTACAGTGTTTCTTCTTTCCTAGAGCACCATTTTTCAAATAACCATCGAGAAATTCTACTGTTTAAGGTATGTGTCAGTTGCGCAATAAATAGACCTGTTGACTCCCTCCATTGGTCGCCACTTAACAATTTATATATTTTCGGATTTCGTAGTCATATGTGCTCCCATAACAATTGATGTAATATAAAATTGTATAAAAGAACAAATATTTTAAAGAGAAATCCTTTCGTATCATATTTCATAACAAACATCACAAGTTAATGAGTTTCCCTGTGCGGTGTTTCCGAGACGATACGACATGCATCTTCTTGCGCGTACATCTTCCTTAAAGTCCAGCAACGCTCCTGTGATTTCTCGGGTTTTGCAAGAGAATGTGGGCAGTGGATGATCACTTAACAGCAGGTGACCCGTGCGCTCGTTTGTCCTTCTTTTCCATAAAAAAAAGTTCAACTCCAAGGACCAAATTGGATTTTAATATAATAATATTTCAATAAATATTTACAATATAGCTAATTATATAATATATTTTCACACTACGTAGGAATTATTATGTTCACGTCATATTTAAAAACACTCTCTTGGAAGCATTAATAATTATGCACAAACGTATACACACAAACATATTTTATATTTAGTCTCAATAATATAGACAGTTAAATTCAATTGTCTCCCAACTGTAGTTTAACAGTTTAAGAAGAATTATACTAAATATTGGGAGTAATAAACGTTTTTGATTTGATTTAATATATATTATATAATATTTCATGACTTTTCGTTAATTAAGATCCTTCTCTCTTGTCTCGTCTTGAAGTTCGTAAAATTCTCGCTTCGTAAAAGTTTAAGTATATGTACAATACTCAAATATAGTTACCATAATTGAATAATGAAAAAAATTGCGTATGTACGAAGTACACATGTCAGAAGTAAAACTACTTATTTATTTATTATTACAAGGAAACATAACAAACACATCACAAGAATTTAACAATATAGGAAGAGATACAAAATATAAATATAGATGCGTCCTAACACATGTTTCACAGATACAATAATAACAAAGAGAAAAATCAAAGGTGTACAGTTACAAACGCAAACATTCACAGTAATAATTAATTTGATTATGTGCATAGATACAAAAAAAATAATTTAAAGTTGGGGCAACGATAACAAAGATTTCAATTTTAATTCTAAACCGTGTCTGAACATAGCAGGGGAGCACGAAAATTTGTCGATGTCAAGAAAACAATTATTATAAGATTTACACATCCTGTGTAATGGCGCGCGAAACCTAGTGTTTGTTCTTGGGGACGGTAGCTCAAAAGTAATGCACGAGCGGAGAGACTTGGCTGGGACGTGAAAGACTACGAGACTGAGGAGCTCAGAAGATGTCAGCTCACCAGTACTTCATTCACTTCGAATCATATTGTTTAAAGTTACACAGTCTGTTATAGTGCGGCGCTGCCGAAGAAACTACTTAGGCAAATTAAGTTTTAAATCTCGTTTACTTTTTTCTAATCTGTTTTCTAAATATAATGTTTTTTGTCAATATTAGAAATTATTAAGTTGGCATACTTAGATTAAGGATTGGTCTCCGCTGCGCTCCAACTAGATAGTTGGCTTAGCATCTACCGCAGGCGTAATCGTAATGTGCGGCAAAAATACTACGACGCCCAAGTGGGAGTACTGGAGCCAGTCTCGAATGATGATGTGACGTTGACGTGGCATATAATAAACTTTGTTAATAATTGAAACTAAAATGCTGGGTTGTGTAGTTAAACTTTGTAAAACTAATACTAAAATAAATAAGAAGTACACTGGGATCACATATCATCAGTAAGTATTTCACATTTTATTAATTGCAATGTAAAATAACACGAAGCGTATGTTACAAAATTTTAAAGATGCCATTGAGTGTCAAGATGCCACGCACACAAGCATCTAATAGTTGCCGTAATAAAAAAGCTATTGTTCTTAGCTGGTTGCGGTATCTAGTTGGAGCGTAACTGTGACCAATCCGACATAAATGAAAAAATATTCCTTTTTCAATTGTCAAATTCTAGTCGTTTTATTTGAGGCCACCTCGTACCACTATAACTATTTTGTTTGGAATCCGATTTGTAAATCGTAAACCTTCTTATTTTCCTTTTACGGCTACAAATGCCATAGCAATAAATTATTTACATATCGCCGAGGATCGTACACTTACCCGACTTCATTAATATACAGTAAGAAAAACTGTCCCACAAGCTCTGTTCTGCTTGTTTTATATTTATAAGGAAATAGGCCAAAAACAAACAGCGTTTCGCTTCTTTGTGTAATTTAATAGTTATTTATTCATTTGCAGTCTGAATTGGAACACGATTATATTGGCGAGTCGTTGCGAATGTTTTACTGAAACAACGATAAATCAAGTCGAGTTTTAAGATTTCATTTACTAAACACAAAATGACTTGAAAGCATTTCAGCTCATTCAAGTAGATGCTCGTCAGTAATCACCTAAATGTTTTACCAATGGGAGGCTCCTTTTCATAGGATGTCGGCTATATTATGGGTACCACAACGGCGCCTATTTCTGCCGTGAAGCAGTAATGTGTAAACAGATGCAAATGAGACTATATATAAAAATATTTTATGTCTACTCTAAATTTTTGGGTTTTTCAAGAATCCTGAGCATTATAATGGGCAGGGCATATCAATCACCATCAGCTGAACGTCCTGCTCGTCTCATCCCGTATTGCCGACATTAAAGCAGGACTTTCATATTTCGGGCCACTTTGCAGTTACGCGCTGTTCCATGAGTTTGATCACTGCATATTCTAGAGATCTCTTAAGTGACACCATCCATATGAGTTTGTCATTTAAAGAAGGCCATGTTGTCTTAAGCAAACCATAATAATTATGTATGAGCTAGACGAGGTCCAGTCTTCAGCTCCTATAAAGTCCGGAAAGTTGACTTCCAATGAAGCTTGTATATTTCGAGCCTTGTAACCTGGTTCCTTGAAGGTACAAGATACATTTTTAAATAGATTATTGCTAAGCGATTTAACAACATATAAAAAAGGTAATAATAATAATATAATTTACCCGTGGGAAGCTTCTTTGCACAGAATTCCGGCTAGATTATGGGACCACATCGACACCTTTTTCTGCCGTGAAATAGTAATGTGTAAACATTATTGTGTTTTGGTCTGAAGGGCGCCATAGCTAGTGTAATTACTGGGCTAATGAGACTTAACATCTTATATCTCAAGGTGATGAGCGCAATTAGTGCAGTGCCGCTCAGAAATTTTGGGTTTTTCAAGAATCCTGAGCGGGACTGCAATGAAATTGTCAGGGCATGTCAATTACCATCAGCTGAACGTCCTGCTCGTGTCGTCCCGTATTGTCATAAAGCAGTTACGAAAAATCCCGCGTTGAACGATAACAGTCTCATAATGAAGTGTTCTTTTATTTTATACAAATTTAATATGAAATCTTTATATTTAACCGCTTCGAATACTTAATAACATATTGTGAATCGGAAGAACTTCAAAGTACGGAAACAAGTCGGAAATAAAACGCAGTTGAATGTTATACGATACAAAGGCTGAACACACAAAGCGACATGGTGTAACTCCAACCGTTAGATAAAAGCTCTGCTAAGGATATTATGGAAGAAACAGACGTCTTACTGCAGTTTATTGCATCCCTGTTTGAGCTGAAAGCAATAGAAGACCATCCCACATTATTCCACTCGATTTTCTCGATTGTTATTTCTCGTTAGCAACACAATAAATACTACTTCACATTTAATAATACAGCAATCTTTTGAGGATTTATTATTGTTTAATGATAATTCTTATTACATATTTGAACATGCGAATGTTTTCTTTTTAAAATTACTATTACATAATCTGCAATTACTCTTTGATCATGTTAAGTCTTGAAATTAATTTTAAAAATTTTACCGTTACAAGCTGAAACCTTACATTTTTATGATTTGGATAACTTGGACTTGATCCCATGATTTGAACACAGGATGGTACTCTTCAACGGAGTCTCGGAATACATTTCAAAAATAATAATATTATCACTACATATTATAAAACAAAGTCCACCGCTGCATCCGTCAGTCTGCCTATTCGCGATAATGTCAAGAGCTAAGGCACTGATTTTCATACTGTTTTTACCAATAGATAGTGTGGTTCTCGCGGAAGGTTTAAGTGTATAATTTGTTAAGATTTGTATATTATATAAACGGTGTGTATTTCAAGAGTCAAAAAAAATATCTTACAACTTAATCGCTGTCTAAACCCTTTGAGATATAACAAAATTATGTATGGTGTAATTGTGTATCTTATATAGGTCTACAGAAAAGTCCGCGATGGCATATGTCTATCTATTAATGATGACATAATTATATACATTTTAATTATTGACAGAACAGCGACTGTCGGGTCAGCTAGTTATCAATGAAAATTAAGAATTTACTTGATATATTATGTAGGTTTGTATTGAGGAGGCGATGGCTGGCTCATGCGTCATGCTCGTGAACCGACACTGCTTGTGGTGGCAGGATGATCCTGTTGTCGAAGACTCGGTTTCAGATTCTTAAAAGTTAATGTATATATGTATGTATAGATATTTATTTATTTATAATCGCTTATAAAATGCTCACAGTATACCTTTATTTATTAATTTATGGTGTATGTGGATGATGCAGCTACTGTACTCAATAACTTTTGTATTAATTTACATTTACCTTTTTGACTTACTCGTGTAAGACACTGACTATTTTAAGTTTGTGTGTGTTTGTTGCATCATTTTACATATTATATTGTAATTGAAATGATTTGTAAATCGATGTAAATGTAAATCTTGATATATAAGAGTGGCAATGAGTTTCTTGCTACTTCTTCTCATAAGCTCAACCCTTTACGAAGTAGCAGGAGATTCAATAAGAAAAATATTTTTTTTTTGACCGAAACACAATAGTGTTTACACATTACTGCTTCACAGCAGAAATAGGCGCCATAATCTAGCCGGCATCCTGTGCAAAGGAGCCTTCCACTGGAATTAGATGCGTGATTAACGCACCAATAAAAGCAACAGAAACTGATATTTTAACTTGATTATGTTTATTTAGTTAACAGTTAAAATATTATTAATATTACACATAGATTATGGAATTCCATTTTTCATGGTCCTGATATATTTACCTGACTTCTTCCACGTGTATTAAACCTTTTATTATATAAATTATGATCTTTTATTTTCCTTACCCAAATAATAAAAAAAACTATAAAAGCGGTTCCCTGCAAGGAACAAAACTAAAGCATGGCCTGTACTATGGGTACAAGAAAACGATATATTTAATACAATATACTTACTTAAACATACTCGTACATAAATACTTAAAAATATCAATGACTCGGAAACAAACATGCATATTCATCATAATATAAATGATTGCACCTACCGGGATTCGAACCCGGGCCTTAGCTTATAGTAGTCAGGGTCACTAACCATTCGGCTATATGGGCATCGTCGTATAATTATAAATGTTTTCTTATTTTTATATAATATTTGTAGGTGAAATATCTATAATATATAAATATATATCTCTATTTATATTTTACTATTTAAATAAACTACTAACAATGCCCCGCGGTTTCACTCGCGTAGATACCGATCTCGTGGTAGTGGAAAGTCTACTAAGTCTGACTGTAGATTTATTTTTGCTAATATAATAATTTTATTTCACTTAGTTTTTATTTAATTATTGCATTATTTTCTTTCGATTGACATTTTTAAATTCGTTAGATCTTTCGAACGGGTTGTCTGATTTTGATAAGAAAAAACAATGTACAGGTATTGAAATGTTCTTTAGTAAAATATTTAATTTAAATATTTATTGGGATAAGGAATAATAATACAGATGTATTAATAATGTAGTTTGATTATTGTCGCCATTTTTATCAACTTTAAAAATCTAAAAAAGTAGTTATAATGGCATAACTACAGTACATGTACAGGTCTCGGACTTTTTTGTAGATATTGATACGTTCTATAATACTGTAGAACATACTTTTGTTCTATCGTTAATAGTTTCCTCAGCATCAATAGTTTTTCACACCTTGGGAAAATGCAGTAATATAATTATCGCATTTTAATTGGGGATCCCTATTTTTTACCGACTTCAAAAAAGGAGGAGGTTCTCAATTCGTCGGTATATTCTTTTTTTATGTTTGTTACCTCAAAACTTTCGACTGGGTGAACCGATTTTGATAATTATTTTTTTATTTGAAAGCTGATGGTCCAGATCTGACAATATAATATAATCTTGAGAAAACCATAAAAGTGTTTAATTCGCTATACATACGTATAGCAAAGTGGATGATAAATTTACGAATAACTCAAAATCGCGCCAACCGATCTCGATTATTCTTTTTTTATTAGAAAGGATATACTTCAAATATAGTTAAATTCATTAAAAATAAAAAAAAATGAAAAAATTTTAACAAAAAAACAACCGAGTTTAAAACCACTATTCCAAAACAATAGATATAATGTGCACTAAAAAGTATAAAAATAATGCGTATTTTTATACAATCTAATAAATTAATCTAATAATTCTAGGTTCAATTATTGTATTTTTTGGAGTCGGTGTCATCCAAGAAAGGTTTGCAACTACATACATAGTTATAGGTGGGATGTGCTTGAGTCGTGAGGAGGCGAGAGGCGAGAGCGGGTCGCGGCGGAAGGACACCGACTCCAAAAATAACAATAATCGTAACTAGAATTAGATTAATTTATTAGATTGTATAAAAATACGCATTATTTTTATACTTTTTAGTGAATATTATTTCTATTATTTTTGAAGTCGATTGTTTTTTTGTTATTTTTTTTTAATTGTATATTACAATTAAAAAAAATGCTAGCTCATGTCACTCAGTGAAGATGCAGCTTTCTAATGTAAAAAGAATTTTTGAAATCGGTCAAGTAGGTTTTGTGTGTTAACATTACAAACATACATACAAAAACAAAAATATTTATCCTTTATTACGACTTTAGGTGAGTTTTGTTTGAAATTAGATCTTTAAATAAACATGCCTTCAAATGCAATGAATTATCCACACATTGCTTGTCTAATTCTCTACATGGAAAAAAAACAATGATTTAATCATTGTTTCGGCCGTTTTGTTTTAACTTACACAATCGTAGAAGGATTCCCTAAGCCTTATTGTAGGCTTTCGGCCGACGTAAAAAGGAACGTCGATTTGAAGTTGGCGCGCAAACGTACGTCACTCGATAATGACGTTTGTGTGTAAAGTTGACTCTTAAACTACTACTTATTTTACGTTTAAGACGAAAACACGTGTGTTGTGATAAATTTTGAGTAATTTATTGTATTAATGTAGGTTTGTGATAATTTTAATCGTAAAACAGTGCTACAGTCCAAAACGCGACGTATTTTGTACGATTCGTAACTGCCTGGAGTCGTAATCGGGGCCCCGAAACGTGGAGGACTGTACAGAAGAACACTTGCCTCCATTCTTCTTTGGTGAAGGGATGATTTCAGGGTTGTGCTGGGAATGACGAAACGGCTGATACTGGAATAGAAACCACAACTCGTAATTGTGTACAACGGACTTCCTCAACTCTCGAGACCCGCCCGCTTAAGAGCCTAGAATTTCTATCTAATGTCTTAGTACGGCCACCATAAGTGGCGCGTCCAACCGTACTATTTCAATTATTATATTCAGCTTGTATAAGTACCGAGCTTATTCCACGGTACCATTCACTATAAAGGCAAATTGGGTCAGTAAAAATGATGTATGCATTTTCATGTGCTTATTTCAAGTTACTCTGGAACATCATTATTTGCGCCATTGTGCATAAAAATCTGTTTAATATCAGTTTTTAAGAATATTTGCCTTTTATATAATTATTTTTCTGCCTATAGATATATATCAATACCACTAATTGAAAAGCAGTAAATTTTCTAAGATTATATATTGAGTTGGGAGTATGGAAGCTGGTCCATCTTCCAATGTGAGTGTATAGGCATAAAGAGAGCTGCAAACGCGCTTCTAAGAAGGAAAGTACATGGACCCAATATTCGAATTCTATCCGATGGTATGGTGGTACTGACTGTACTGGGGACAAATATCTATTATTCAGCGCTTATATATAAAATGTCATCAATCCTTGGGACGAGTAGCCTCTAATAACTGAGTAACTCCCCAATGGTTCAAGGGTCAGATTAAATTGCAAGGTGGGGATCAGAGACGAAAGTGAATGGCCTAATGCCACTCCTGCCGTTGCCTTTCAGCCAAATAAGTTCATGAACGTGTCCTCTCAAAAACAACCTACTCAACACCCGATGGATAAACTTCTCCAGCTGTAGACTAAAATAATCAAATGCGTCTTATATACTAAGACTTCACGCAGTTCATCGGAACAACTGAAGAAAATAACTGAAAATATACAATATAATTAAACACATTATAAATAATATATTCTAAATCCTTAAATAACAACGATTTTTAATCAAATTTATAAATAACCGTTAACTCGTGGTAATCTAAAATTACTTCACCAAATGGATTTGCAAAGCTATTTGAATCGGCTTTCCGCTGCTCCTTAATCTCTTTTCGAGGCGAGGAAGCTTAAAATAATCTTAAAATACCAGAAAATCATCCATGAAAATACTTATATGCCAGTATTACGTGAAAAATATAGCCAATTAATTTGAAGGGATCATAATGGACTGCGGGTAAGCACCGCCTTGAGGATTCTTCAGTTCGTAAGGCTCGGTCTTCGTTCCCAAAAGAGCGAGATCAAAGTAATCAGGCATGCTGTAGACATTTGCGAAAATGAAATTAATTACGACGTGCCATTTAATATTATGGAGGTATCTACATTATTATTTTTACTTTCTGCGTCTTTGAGGGGTGGGGTTCAGGCCCCGCATTGTTCGTGGGTTTTGGTGTAGGTTGCATTTCTATAATTTATGTTTACACAGTTTATTCTTTATTACTTATATTGCACCATACAAACTAATTTGTCATTGAAATCCACTGAAAAATACTCTATTGATTGAAAAGAATAGCCGTTGAGTTTCTTATATGTTTCGTGCTCTAGCACGTGAGAAGAACATACAATAGTTATAGTATAATTATGTTTGGGAAATTTCCCAAACATAATCATGGTAGATACAGTATTTAAAAGATATATTTATAGTGACGAGACAGCGCTTAATTTAAGTCTAATTGGATAAGTTAAGTTAAAGTTTAAGTTAAGTTAAGTTTATTTGACTTAGGCTTTTAAATTAAAGATTTATTACTATAATCTACAATAACGGTATGATATATTTTATTTGTAATGATTAAGATTTTGTATTATTTTTTTTTGTGTGTATGAACCTTAACTATTAGTTGATAGTTATCTAAATATACTTAATACAGGGTGGACCAAAAGTCCGTTTACATTTGAATCAGTTGCCACGTCTAGCAGCGGCGGCAGAGGGAGGTGGAAGGGTTACGCATTGCAAGAGGGGCCAATGGGAATTTTGCACCATGGTGTCGTTTAGCGGTAGTCAACGTGCATTTTGTGTACGCGAGTACTATCGAAACAACGATTCTGCGACCTTAGCTCAACGAAAGTTTTACAATCATTACAAGATACGACACAAAAATCAAGCTCCATCAGGTGTGTTAATTAAAAAATGGGTGCTCAAGTTTGAGAGGACGGGTTCGACAATGGATTTACGTCGATCTGGCTGGCCTAGAACGTCGAGGGACCCCGAAAACGTGGAGCGAGTAAAATCGTCTGTTCGTGACCAACCTGGACTATCAACTCGAAAGCGGTCTGCTGTCCTTAACGTGCCAAGATAATGATGTATTAAACCGCATTCTCAAGAAAGATTTAAGTCTACATTCCTATAAAATTCAAATGGTGCAGGAATTAAGGCCTCAGGACCATGCCGCTAGGTTGCAGTTTGCGAACGAAATGGTAGAGCGATTCACCAGTTTTACAAACATTTTTTTCTCAACAAGGCACACTTCCACCTAAGTGGGGATTTTAATAGACAAAATTGTCGTTATTGGAGTGACACTATGTCATGGTGATCAAAAACCCCTGCATTCCAGCCAACCAACCCAGTAACTCTTGACGAATTCAAGGATCGTATTCGCGCAGAAATCCAAAACATCTCAACAGAAACATGTAAAGCTGTCATCGAAAATTTCCGCTCTAGATTGCAGCAATGCCAGAATAATGAAGGACTGCAAATGGATGATGTGATTTTTAAGAAATAAATTCCCCTTTTGTTTACTATCGAAAACAATAAACAATTTTGATCTACTGTAATTAGTTTTTTTTTAATCATCATTCCAATTATAAACGGATTTTTGGTCCACCCTGTACTTCTTCTTAATTCACAAAAAAAATTTATTATTTAAGCTTTAATGAAAATAAGAATTATATTTACGAAATTGAAATTATTAAATAGAATGTTGGTATTTTATGCTTTTTTCCATGCTACGTCAGACGGCATTTTATGCCTGTTATGGACGAAATGGTTAACTGTCCGTAATATTTAAAAAAAAACAAAGCTTAAAGAACCGACTTATAAAACTCAAAATTATTAAATAACTTATTAGAAATTTAATTTAATACACCTCTTATGCAAATCTTATACCATTAATATTAATAAAATTCATAGAGTCGGTACTTGCCCGCTTCTTTTGATTGGTTGTAGACGAAGCTATACCGCTCAAAGTCACGCGTGGCGTGTGTAGGTATTGCATTAGATTTGGCTTGGCACCGACTTCAAACCTATCAATAGGTAGTACAAATAAATAATAAGGGTATAAGATTTGCAGTACATATGTTTTAAATTAAATCTCTTTTAAGTTATTTTATACTTTTGAGTTTTTGAAGTCCGTTTTTTAAACGTAATTTTCTTATTTTGTGCTTTTTAGAGTCATTAATCAGGTAAACTATAAGATTTCATTGCTTTTTAGTTTCATATATTAATTAGTAATTTTTTTAGTATCTATGGGTAGGCCTTCTTAACGTTCAGCGTGCCTTAAACAATATACATCCCCTATTTCACATTCTTGTGAGACACTGAAATATTGTGAAGAATGTTTGTTAGCTATACATGATAGGCAGCATCTAAGAGCCACTTTGCGGCGAACGGGTTGTTAATAATAATATATAATCAAACTAAATGAAAACTACTTAAAGAGCAGTATACAAACTAAAAATATCAACCACGTAAACAAAAATATACATAAAAAATGTTCATTAAATGAAAAATACTGGGACAAACTATGTAAAATTTTTATGGGACCAAATGGCAAACATTCCGCAACAAACTAAAGAAGAATCACGAAAATCGGATCTTGTCGGATGTGGCTTCATCTACAGGAAATTATATTTGATAACCTGCTCAACCCCAGTATTTGCATATTAGAAAATTGATTTGAGATGTCGCTCTTGCAATTCTAAACATTTTTTTATGTTTTTAAAGTGATTCTAGGATTAATACACCAATTACTTCTATTATTATTAACCCCAGAAGTTATGGTTGAACATTTAAAATACATAAAACTAAACTAAACTATAACCTACTTTAAAAACATTTATAATTAATCATACATGACTAGGAAAGAACCTGTGTATTGTTTTTTAAAGGTGTGACAAACACAATTGTTGATTTGCTGGTGATCACACATAATTGGATCATTGAAAGAAAACTGGTCGAGTATTTGATCACCTTCGCATATTCCGCGGGTTACGACGTCACAGAGACGTGTATTACGTACGACAACCTGAGCACGACTGCCTTTAATGTCTTTTTTTTTCTTTTTTCGAGAGGAGGAAAATACGTTTACGTATTTACGTAATATATCCGACTCGAGTGTCATACCCCATACCGATTAAAAACCTCTTTGCTGTTGGCCCGGAGGGCTTTTACAGCGACATAGAACATGGGCCGTGGAGGCTGCAAAGACTACGCAACAACAGTAGCGGGGCGTCTCCTAAGGAGACTCGAACCTCGGGCCAGCTGTGTGCTTGGGGGAAGGAGATCCTTTATTGTCAACCGTGTGGCCATATTTATAGGGTTCGGTGCACGTGCATGTGTTTTCAATTCATGTTGTTTTTTTACAATAATTTCACATCACTATGTAATCAAAGGATGATTTATGAACAAATTTTAAATAAATATGTTAAACTGAATTATTCTCGTTTTTATAATAGGTGTGTTGTAGTATTTGCGCCGATATACACTATTGTTAAGATATTAATCAGATGCATGCATTGAATTTGAACTTACATAGTAACTTTGGCTATTCGCTATTTTTTCGCTATGGACAAGGGAAAAAAGCTGTTGCGTATTACATGCATCCAGTATTTAGTATTACGATAGGATACAAATCAGTTTAATGACATCCAATTCTTGTATTATAATGTTGTATCATATTATATAAGAATGTAAATTAGTAAACATTTATTTTGAGATTTATTTTTTGTACTGTATTTTCTAAAATAAAACTCAAATATTTTGCCAGCTTGTAGATAATAATTGGGTGCGGAAAATAATAAAGAGAACATCAAAAGCTGTGTGATGTCAGCGTGGGCTAATGGCATCACGGCTTGTGTGGATTTATGTGAGAGATGCTGAGTTTCGGCTGAAATTTTAATGAGAGCGGGGAAATGAATACGTGGCACGTTAAACTCTTATGTGTAAGATATTATCTATGAGGAATATGAACTTAATAATTTTCGCCTGATTAAGATTTTTTGTATATACAAAAAGAAAATATTTATTTTATGTGCATCCAAACCCACTTACTGCAATGATAACTTCTTATGGAAGAGTAAATCGCTTTGTATTGCTTTCCTTTCTTTCACTCATACGGCAGCGGTAGACAATCTCCTCCTCTCTCACTCTAACCAATTGTTACTTTTATAGGATTAAATAATGTAACTAAGAATAAAAAATATATTTTATAATGAATATTTTTTTTTATTAATAAATAACTTTTCCTTACGTTATCATGTTAACATACATAAAATTAAACAATTTTAATATGAAATAGTTCAACTTATATTAGTTGTAGTCATCACTTCTCTCGGGTGATATCGCCGCTCTTTCAAAGTTGGACGATAAATCGTGACTATTTTGCTACACGCGTCAAAATAAAAATATTGCAAATGAATTCTTTGTATTTTTACTAAAGTGGACACTTATAATAATTATGATCTCATGATTACTTCCAAAAAAAATTTTTTTTTTATATTTCACAAAATAATGTTCCCGTAGCTAAACAAAAATGGCCGCCGCCAACTAAATTCAAATATATACTAATATGTTTTGTATTCAAGCGCGTTGCACTTTGTTTTATGGCTTTTAGAACCAAGATCAATTAATAATACACCCGGTAAAAAATTAGATAAGTAGATATTGGCAGTTTTTTGACGGCTGTCTTGCCGTGTCCACGTGGACACAGAAGCACATGGGAGGGCACTTTTAAGTTTGAGTCAAAAAGCGGTACGGGACAAGATGGCACCGCGACGCCATCTGGATATGCAAAGTTGAAACAAATTAGTTAATCTAGAATATTTTACACAGAGATCGTAACAATTATATATGTGTACATACTAATATATAATGACATATTATTTTATATATAAATATAAAAATGACACTCATATTCAGAGACCTATGTATAAATAAACTTAATAACAACAGTACGACAACTGATGAATTAAGTAAAATAAACTCATAGCGAATGATCTAGTTTGTGAAAAAGTTAATTTTGATATTCGGGAGCTTGATGGCTTTAAAAAGCAATCTGGACTTTCCGGCTTATGTGCGAATAACCTTGAATCCTTGTTTTAAATTCATGAGCATATGATACATTATCCATAATAAAACAGATCCACAAAGTACTTTTGTGCCGTAATTTGAAATAATAATATATTATGCCAAAATTTGTAGAAATAAATATTATACAAATTAAAATTGTAACCAAAATTTATGAACGATGAGGAATTTCAACCTGCGCCTTTCGAGTTCCGTACGAGTGCTCTTACCAACTGAGTGAACCTCAAACCATTTGTAAAGTCGATCCTATAGATGGCAGCACAAGCTGAGAAAGAATATACTTGAGAGAATTTTATTAACTAACTTCAGGGTATCCGAAAAACATGTCGCTAATCGCGCCTCGTTAAATATTAATTCTCGTTTTTATTCCCAAATGCAATAAAGCATAAAATTTTAAAATAATAGACAGAGCCCACAAATTAATTTGATACGGTAGATACAATAATTCCTTCAATTTTATTTTAGAGTGTTTTAAAATGCGCGAAGCCATGTAAGTAAAATAAAAAACAATTTATTTAAATCCACTTTCTAAAATTCAGTGCTGCTTTATAAGACTTAGAATTTTATGTTCGTAATATGACATCGAGAGATGGAGGTTTGAATAGATTCAAATTGCGTGTTTTGTATCTGCGTGACCAAAACTACTTGATCACTATCATAAAAGATACGAGGTGACACTTTTTCACACGAAGTTGTAACAAATTAAGTGGGTGCTTTTTTTCGGTATTGGTTGGCTTAGAAAACGAGTACTGTCCCTACTAACACTATGACCCTTTTCAGATTAATTACGTTTTCATCTACATAACACACAAGCAATGTGATAAGAATTTGTTTTATTTTTTTTAAGTGATATCTCTCACTTCTGGGGTTAATCTAAATAAGAGCCACAACCTGAGAGTTGAACAAGACATAAAAAGATTTACGAACGATACGTCACTCGAACGGTTGGCTCAGTGGAAAAGCTCGCGGACGGTCGCGGCTTCGAATCACGCATCGTTCATAAATTTTTGTTCCAATTAAATTTAATGTGTTAAAGAATTCACAATTATTAATTTACCCATTTTGAACGTCGAATACGATTCACTAATTTATATACCTTAGTTACCTACTATAGTTAGAGCACAATGCTTTTTATTTATAACTACAGCATAAAACATGATATATCATGTTAATGTAGTAAATTTCTATTCAAGACTTATGAGTAGTTATAATACTGTTTATTGAGTTACATAATTTAAAAAAAAACTACGTTTAAAAAAATCGACATCAAAAAACTCAAAAGTATAAAAATCTTATACCTTTAATATTAATAAACTACTATTATTTGTATGTGCTACCTATTGATAGGTTTTAAGTCGGTGCTTGCTCGTTTGGGTAGTTTGATTCTAGAGGAAGCTATCCCGCTCAAAGTCACGCGTGGCGAGTGTAGGTACCTGTTATAACATTTGGCTTGCCACCGACTTCAAACCTATCAATAGGTAGCAACGTGGATGACCACGTCTATAAAAAGTGTTCATAAAATTAAAACTACTGGGCGAAACTGTCAAATTTATGGCAAATGGCACACATTCTGCATCAAACTAAAGAAGAATCACGAAAATCGGATTATAAATCTCAGTGTAATCGGTGTATATACATAAAATACCTCCTCCTTTTCGAAGTCGGTTAAAAAATAAGTATGAATGCATACTGACTCTCATCTACTAAATTTTTAGTAACGGTTCTCGTTACGTTTTTCTTCTATTTCCTATATATATTATGAAAGTATCTGTTCCATTTCAAGACGGGCATAAGTGGGTTTATTATGATAGCTTCTTAGTTATTCGATAAATTTTATATATGACAATCAGTAACGACGTCCTTGGAAATGGGAATACAATTTCGTAACAGGAAACATTTAGCACAATTCACAATAAATTAAGTCGTAACAAAGTATGAATAATAATTGTAGTAGATATGGTATGAACTGATAGGCTTATACTTTTTAATGACGAGCAAAAACAAATACTTTGAAGGCATCGATTGAATCCTTTTACAATATGATTCCACAAAATGTACAAATTGAAATGTGTTACGAAATTAAAGGCTTAGATAATTTTTACGTCAAGATAGAGTTTTGCCGTTAGACAACCAATAAAAACAGGCCAGGTTTAATACTTTAGTGTGCGTGACTAGCTACGTCTTACAATCTCGATTTGTATGACACTTTGTGTAAGTGTGCGTGCATTGCTCTATATAGAGGTTAACTCTAAAATCAATTAATCAATTTTTTTCGACATTTCCACAGCTGTCTAACTATCTAGACGTATAAGTGATCTAAGATTAACGATTACAATATTATAAATGACGTTATTCATGATACCTTCGAAATATTTGATTTACAAAAATGCAACCCAGGTTTAATTAATAATTTTTATTGTAATTAATCCGCTGAGCTTCTTGTGCCCGTAATAATATGTGCCTTGGACCTGAGTTCTTCTCGGGTCCAAATATTATTATATTGAATGGTGAATAATTTGACGCTCGTCGTAAGACGTGTTAGAAATTCTATTTTGAATAAAAATATTTAAATTTGAATTTGAATTGGGATTGATTGGGATGCAAGCAAAAAGCAATCCAGATGGTTTGTATACAGGATGTAATAATAAGATATCAAAAAACATCACATTTAATAGATGTAAGAAATCTGTTTAGTAATTTTAAGTAACCTAACAAAGTAATAGTACTATCTTTTAATTGAATAATATTTATTTCTTAGTAGTTACAAAATATTGTATTCGAAGTGATGTCCTTGTTATGCGCTACAATGACCTTTGTACTTATCTCATACTAAATGTATGGGAGTGTATAAATACAAAATTTTGGATAATTCTCGTTAAATTTTTAAAAAGGTTTTGATGTTTTTTACTGATTAGGTAACGTACTTTCTATATGAGTTATTTTTTTTATATCTGTAATAGTTACAGAATAATCTCCTGGTCACATTTAACGATGACATCCTGTATAGTAAAATAAATGATATAAAGACAAGCTATAAATTATATTATGATAATCCTTACTAATATTATAAATGTGCATGTAAGTTTGTTTGATACGCTTTTACGCCGGAGCTACTGAACTGATTTTAATTAAATTTGGTACAGCGATAGACTAGAGCTTGGGAAAAGACATTTCATCCCGGAAATATCCATGATTCCTGCTGGATTTGTGAAAAACTGTAATTCATGTCGATGAGCTATAACCATACCAATAGTAGGTTTTGTTTACTATAATAATCTTCCTCGAAATAAGATTCATATAATTTGTTGGGAACGGGAGGGAAAACGAGACCCGGAACTGGAATAGGACATGAGATAATCTGCAATTCCAAACTTGCTTATTATTTTTACAAACCCTTTATCTACGCAGGCATCAGCTAGTATTAATATATAGGTAACCAATATATTCCAAGCTATGTATCTAAACATATGTTTAACCAAGTAACCTCACAAAAGACTTTAATTGGAAGACTTCCAATAGGGATTTACGTCCATTAGTACCTTCCAATAGCATCACTCCAATCTATTTTGAAATTCAACTTCAGAAATTGTAATTTGATATTTTTACAGAATGAAAACCAATATTTCATTTCCCGTTCGTTAGTATGGCACGCCGACAAAAATATTATGTTGAATAAATTAAAATGTATTTTACCAAAGAACTCGATAGACGATCCCTATATTATGAAGAATAATTTCCTATTTGTAATGAGGAGTTTTTATGACAATTAAAAAATATTATACTTTCTGATTTTCCTCGTTATTCGCCCGCTTAATAAATCCTATTTTAACCGTGTTCTTTATTATTTAAATCGGACTAGTATGTAAAAAATATGCGTGGTCAATTAGTCATACATAAAAAGAAAATAGCCGCGTTGACTTGAGAAACTCCTCCGAATTTTCATCATTATTCGATATTTCACAGTTATGGCATGGAGGCATTTTAAGATCACAAAATTGTCACGTCGAGAGTAATTCACAACGTCAACCACATCGCGTTATGAGGTGAGTAATACATCAATTTCTAACAATTATAATATTTGGTACTTAAACCTAAAATGATGTAGGTTGATCAAGTGGTCCGGAAATACCAACTTTACTATTGAGAACTCAAAACCTAGCGCTTTCGGACTAGACTACGGATGACGCAGATACCATTAGATCTACAATACCTTGCAAGAAAACCAATGAAGACCATTGGTAGCCGATATAGGTATAATATTGTCTATGGACACAATAACATTACAAACCAAATAGAGGTTTGGCTCAACAGTTTTGTTAAATAAAATATCTTGTAATGTAACATGTTTTCCGAGAGAAATGGATAACATCACCCCCGTTCGCCTGCGGGGAGGGAAATAACGCATAATTTGTTAGCATTGACTGAATGAAGACGTGGCATTCGTAAGCTAAGCGATAAGTCTATTTGGTTTGTTTGTGATGGAGTGGAATAAAGAAAACACTTTTCTTTATACAACTGATAAAAAAAGACCATTTCTTTGGGATGTTACATTGGTAGCGTATAGACACTAATAATCACATCATTGCTCTAAATCCTTTTATTTATATATGGTGAGACTATATATGATAACAACTCTTGAAAATCGCTTTCCCAGCAAAGAAAAATTTTTTCATACTGAACTTATCATCAATTTTTAATTCTTAAATATTGAATGAATATGATTGCAGGTTTGGTCGGACCCGGAACCTTTTCCTGTTTCCTCTTTTGAGAATCAAATCTACTATTTCTAGAACAGCAGCCACGTCTTATTTATCGGAACTCATTTTTTAAGTGAAACGAAAACATAAACAAAAACAGATGCAGCGGACGGACTCTTTGCTAACTTGTTTTTTTAACATGTTTTGTTATAAAATTGGCACAGCGGACTCGGCTTTACAATTTAACGGCCTGGTTTTAGTGACATTGTCATGTCATTGGTACTGTATAGTGATATTTTAATAAATCTAGGCATATTACAAATGAAGTTAGCAGTGTGAGACGTCGAGCGTTCTGATTAGTATTTTTTTTCAAACGTAATTTGCAAAACAATAATAGTAAACATTTGAGTGTGCATGTAATTTTCCATCTGGAATTATTGTTGAAATAGTAGTGTACTAGGATCGATTTGGTCTGGCACTCACCGGCCGCTGCCGCGGCACGCTACGCTTGGCTCATGTATTGTTGATATCAGTGTTAACTTGTTTTTGCGACCTACTAGTGAACAAGAGCCGTTTCGCTTATATAACAATTAGTTGATTACACTAATGCATAACTAAAAAATGACTATACAATAAATACAAGAAACAGACCAGTCAGAGGCGGAGTATAAGAATACTAATGACCAGTAAAATTGTGAAAACATACATTACGTATCACTATCGTGTACAATGTGACTAAAACCAGGCCGTTAAATTGTAAGAAATGTAGTCGAATGGCACTTTACCGTTACCTCTTATTGTAATATGATTGCTTTGACAATATACCTGCAGCATACACACTACTTGACAGTTGTTAAAATAAAATAAGAAATATTATTATGTAGGTACCTCAAAACTAAAAATCGCAAAAAATATTTTTGATAAAAACAACCGCAACGCGATGATTATGTTGTCCGTTGTGCATTACATAATTATGTTGTTTAATTTTTATATATACGAGTATTTAGTTGTTTATTATAATGTGACGTCATTAATCATAATGTCACGTGACTGATAGTTTACGCGCAAAAATTTATTAGGTTTGATTTTTTTATTATTATTAAAATAACACAATATATTTGCCGAAAAAATTGATGTGAAAACTAATAATCATAAATCGACACTTTTTATACAGCGAAGTAACCACTTCCAAAAATATTAAAATGATAATTAATGCAAATAAGTCATCTATTTCTGTTTTTCATATTAATTCTCACCTTACTGTACAAAGTGACAAGGTATTATATTCTTAGATATCTTGTTAATTTCAGTCACGTCGCCTTAGACCGTTGACAATGTTCCAAAATACAATGTTGTACTGAGAAATTAAATATTATATTGTGTACCATTCTGATCTTAATTTAAAATTATGAATACGTAAGTTAATTTCTAAATAATAAGGTTAATTTCCTAAGGTTTTCGCTGTGAACGAGAAAATCATGTCAAAAGTCAAAGTCTAGTTCAAAATATTTTATTTCAATTAGGTTTATAAAGACGTTTTTTAAGACCTAAATTAAATTTTTGTACAAATTAATAATGTTCAAAACATTTAAAAAATAAATAACAATTAGACTGAAAAAAAATATATTATTATTATAACTATTAGAAATAAACGTTCGGATTTGTATTAAGACCGGTCTACCGCGAATTTCGATTGAAACAAGAGTAATAGAAAGATTTGAAAGTAAAAACGGAAATAGAATCTTAAACCGATGTGGAACACACGCGCCGTATTCTAAAATATCTACCAATTCACTTATTCAAATATCATAATTAATTCGAAACGAAACGATTCAGGAACGCTTTGGATGTAGCTTTAATTTCTTGATGATTTTTCTATTTATCAGTAATTTCTA
>CATIXQ010000018.1:5804021-5825795 GCA_949711755.1 Leptidea juvernica | reverse complement strand
TTTCCGAGTCATGGATGTTTAAATGTATTTATGTATGTTTATATGAATTTATGTATGTTTAAGTAAGTATATTGTAATAAATATATCATTGTCTTGTAACCCATAACACAGGCTATATATGCTTAACTTGGGGCAAGATAATTTGTGTAGAAAGAGTGTCAAGTGTGTCAATGAGTGTGGTACTCAACGGCGCCGTTAATAATTTCACTTCTTTATATATCATAATTAAGTCCAACCCAAACGATTCTGAAACGCTTTGGTTGTAGCTTTAATTTCTTGATGATTTTTCTATTTATCAGTAATTTCTAATGCTTCTACGACATGTGCCACTGGGCGGGTCCTATACACAGGATGCCGGCTAGACTATAAGTACAACAACGGCGCCGTTAGTAATAATATTGCGCTCGTCACCTCGAGACATAATATGATAAGTCTCTCAGCCCATTAATTTTACTAGCTACGGCGCCCTTCAGACCGAAACACAGTAATATTTACACATTACTGCTTCACAGCAGAAATAGGCGCCATTGTGGTACCCATAATCTAGCCGGCATTCTGTGAAAAGGAGCCTCCCATTGGTAAAATTATTCCTATATTTAAAACCACATAACTTATTCGTCTAATTGGAATATTAACAAACCTCCAAATATATCAAGGAAACAAGTGGTTCACAAAATTGCATTGAAAATACCTAAAGCAATGTGTTCTAAGTTGAAAGTCAGGTCCATTGTCAATATACATAATATATATACAGTACTGACCGCAAATTTGTCGGTTCTGTCTGCCATTGAAATCGGATTACTGTTGTAACGTTAACCGGCTGGCTCTGTAACGCTAACGAGGTGAATACCATTACTAAACGTCAATGGCGTCTTCGAATACAAATTAAATTTTCCATTGAAGATCTTGAATTAGAATCAATAAGCTACTTATTGTGTTTCTACGTAGGGACATTGTTCTTGGAATTGAAAATTGCTTTATTCATGGAAGGTAAGGTATTACAATTTTTACTATCATCATAGTGTTTTTTTTGTAGAATTATATTACATATATCAATCACGCACCTGAGTACCCGTTTCTAGTAACAAGTTAGTAAATGGTAAGTAACTTGAAGAATTAAATAAATTGTTATACCATAAAAAGACCCAGTATTCCAATATAGGCGTTGTCGAAGAGTACGACATACATTGTATTATGGGTTTTTGAAGTGAATTTTTATTACATCGTTGCCGTATATAAGCCGCTGTGTTCTTTTTTTAGGGTTAACGAGCAAACTTGGGTCTTCTGGAGATCTCTAATTAGTAAATTTTTCAATGCTTAATAAAAATAAAATAATATTTTAGGAAATATATCTTTTATATTGAAATTTGGATATAAAAAATGAATATAAAAAATTGTAAGACCTTCTTAGCATTCCGTGGATCCCTAGTGGCAGATTCATGTGGTAGAGAGAGAGAGCAACTAACAATAGGCCCATACGATATATATCAACTTTACTATATATATATATATATATATATATATATATATATATATATATAACTATAGCTCTATTAGTGCAGCTTCAGATATTTGTCTAACGGCCGTTCCACATATTCAGTCTATCTCTTACTTGAGATAAAAATCGTAACTATCGTTGACTTTTCTGTCCCAATAAACTTATCGACGGTAAAGCACCTTATCCGTACACGCTGTCTGTCAATGGGACGACGTATAGCTTAACAGCGATAGAAGTTTGTATGGAAATTGCAATTCATGCGTCCCAATATAAGGCGATAAGAATGACTTAGCGGGTATATTTTGAAAGCTTTAGATTATTGACAGCTAGTTAACAGTAGAAGGTAGTAATTTATCTCTATCTGTAGGTAGTATATTGGGAACGGCCGTAAGAGAGAACTTACCACAGATATCAAAGAGCCAAAGATCTTTTGTAAGTTGTAAAGTACAAGTAAAAATACTATCTATAAATAAAATGATTTTATATTAATTGTTATTCCAATTGAATTGTATTTATATTTTGGCATGATGTTGTACAGCCCGTAATATATTTTAATTATTAATATATTTACGTTACTTCCATTAAGGCTCGTGATTTCGTGCCTCCTTCTTTACGTAAGTAAGCAACAGCTGTTCTAGTATGAAAAGTGGTAGAAATCGACGGGAACGGATGTGCCATCTCAATAATAAGCTTCCAGTGACGGTCTAGTGGTTTAATAAAAAAACGTATAAGCATTGATATTATAATTGTTGCTCGAAATGTCAATACATGTGAAAACCAGATTGAACTTGATAATTTTAATTTAGACACAATGTTTAGCCACTATGAAATTTCAAATTTTAATAATAAATGTATTCACTTCTTTTGACAGTCTCTACAACTGCCAATTTTTTGATCTATCTAAAATTGTACCAAATAACGAATTCTATTATATTAAGGATTGGTCTCCGCTGCGCTCCAAACTAGATACCGCTGGCGTAGTTGCAAAGTGTGGCCATTTTACCTCCATAATACCTCGAATATTATCTTTAGTTCTTGGGAATAAATAAAAGTCGCAGGGCGCCAGGTCAATACTGTATGGCGGATGACTCATTATCTCGACAACTGTCATAGTCAAATATTTAACAGTCCGTTTTGCGGAGTGCACTGAAGCATTGTCGTGGTGAAGGAGGATTTTGCTTCGAGGGCGCTGCTGTCGATTTTTTTCCAGACAAAAGGCAAACAGCGCTTGACATACCAGTCTGCAGTAGCTGCCCTTTCATCTTCTAGCACAACTGTCGCGAAGTACCAAAGAATGAGGCAATCATCTTTTTTCCTTAACTTCTTCCTTTCTTTGCCTTAGTTGTGCCGATCCTCGAAAGAAAACACCAACTGAGCTGATTGTCTGTTGGTTTCGGGTTCGTAGCAATATATCCAGCTTTCATTACCTGTGACGATGTCAAATACAGCATTTGAGTCACCACCGTTAAAGCTATCTAACATTTGGCAACACCAGTCCATGCAAAGGTGTTTCTGGTCGTCGGTTCAAGTGTGGGGAATCCATCTGGTACAATGCTTCCTGACGCCTAAATGTTAGTGTAATATTTTTTGACTCATGCAAATGCCTAGGCTTGCCCGTATCTGCTGATAGGTCACTCTCTTATCTTCCTCTATCATGCGTCGCACAGCACTGATGTTATCTTCAGTAGTCGCTGTTAACGGACGCGGATCATCATTGAGATTACTACGTCCACGCTTTAACTCGTACAACCAATTGTAAATAGTGGCGAGATGGGGTTTCAGTAAGAAATGCTAAACGCAGCCTACCATAGCTTTGTTGTTGAGTAAGCCCCAAACGAAAGTCATAATAAATCATTGACCGAAAATTTTCTCGCGTTAGGTTAATTTTCACGTGTAATAAGAGTTTTAGATTTGCCGCCAATTCACAAAAACAGATGACAAATGAATGCAATATTAGGTATAATTAAAAATTAAATAATATAATTAGGTTACCAAAGAGTTCTAAATTTGAAATTAAAAAAAAGTTTTCATTAGCAATGTTTCTAACTGGCCAGTTCTAAACATTTTCAGTGTTATCCACGTATAAGAAATAAGAAAGACACTGGGATCACATAATAAGTCATTATTTGTAATTAATTAATATCGATGTAGATGTCGACGATACGAAGCGTTTTTTACAGAATTTTAAAGATGCCATTGAGTGTCAAGATGCTAGGCACACAAGCATCTAATAGTTGCCGCAATAAAAAAGCTGTTATTATGTAGTTGTAGCGCAGGAGAGACCAATCCTTAACCTAAGTGAATTCTATTAAAAACTGGCATATGAAGTTCACACTGACAAAACGCGAGTTAAGCTCATTTACATTTAGAGCTGTTGAAAGTTAATGAAATCCATAACTCAAGAGTATCTAGGATATTCATCTTACGTTTGCATGTCGCTTATGAATGATATTTAGATAGCATTTTGCAGGATATCGGGCGAGCACGGTGTTTTGAATTCATTCCGCCATTTCCGGACACGGATATAACAGTACATGTCGAAATTGATTTTGATGACGTATAGTAAGCGGACTTACAATACGCAAAACTCATTTGTTCCATACTTAGTCCGACCATAAATTCTGTTGCAATTAAAAATAAACGAAATATTACATTTGAATTTGGAATCTGTCATTTTTATAATATGATTATTCATTGAGTTATCTCATTTTCGCGCCACATAGAATATAATTACTATAAGTGCTGACCCGATCTACTTAATATTTTCATATAAATAAATTACGTTTTGTTCTTGACGAAGCTATCCCGCTCAAAGTCACGCGTGGCAAGTGTAGGTACCTACTGTTACATTTTACTTGGCACCGACTTTAAACCTATCAATAGGTAGTATTTACTTAATATTAATAGTGTTTGGATTGCATAAGAGGTATGTTAAATTAAATCTTTATTAAGTCATTTTTTTACTTTTTAGTGTCTGTTTTAGGTTGTTCTGCAAACTAAGGTTTGATTTTTCTAGATTAGGTACATCAGGTGAACTGTAAGATTTCTTTATTTTTTATGTCATATATTAAATAGAATTTGTTTTTTTTTAAATAAGTATGGGTACGCCTACAAAAGGTGCCACGCGCCTTAAACAACAAAAATCCCAAGAAATGCTGTTCGAAACTCTATTTAACGTTCTTGTCAGACTCTACGTACTTGGAACTTAAATTTTTTCACCCAATAAAAGCTGAAAATAAATAAAAAAACAGTTATAAATTAACAAACCTTCTGTTACCTACATTTTATTGTTGCTGTAACAAATACTTAGAAAAACCAGCATTTAAGACAGCATTCGTTATTCGTAAATTTTCCTAAACAGATGTTCAGCCCATAAATAAGGGCTTTTCTTTTTAGTAAGTTAAAGTCTCTTGATATTTTAAGCATTGATTTATTTCAATTCGATTTAAATTGTTTCAGATATTTATTTCACCAAAATATATCCGGAAAACCAATACATTGGTGACTCGTAGCTATAAATTGTGGCTAAACGTTTTAAATAATGTTTAACTTATATTGCCCGCGTTGAATAATTAATTATTATGGCTACTATAACTAATGATCACAAGGCAACCAAAAATGATCATCACAGAACGCCGATACATAATAATAATAATATTGCCACACTTTTTACACAAATTATCCTGCCCCAAGTTAAACATATATAGCCTGTGTTATGGGTTACAAGACAATTATATATTTAATACAATATACTTACTTAAACATACATGAAGTCATATAAACATACATAAATACATTTAAACATCCATGACTCGGAAACATTCATCATATAAATGCTTGCACCCACCGGGATTCGCACCCGGGACCTCTAGCTTAGTAGGTAGCTAACCACTCATTAATACATCGATATTATGTGAAATGAACTGCGTAATAGAAACTAAAAAATTAAGATAAGTGTTCTATAATTTCGCGCAAGTGTCCAAATTCGTCCGTGTGCGAAAAAATTAGGACGATTTATATATGACGAGGAAAGAACCTCTGTATTGTTTTTAAAAGGTGTGACGTCATTACTGTTGACATCACAATTGCTATCTTGCTGAAGATCACTCTTTGGTTCTTCCAAAGAAAACTACACGAGTAGGTATTTTATTACTTTCGTTTATTCAACGGGCAGCGTTACGACGTCCCAGAGAGGTCCGTACCGTACGACAGCCCGACCACGACTGACTCAAGTGTCGACCGTGCGTCTGTATTTATAGGACCCGGCGCACGTGCTAATCCACGTGTTTTGAAATGCGGCCGTATTTATGGGGTGTTGTTTTTATGATAATTTCACATCACAATGTAATCAAAGGATAAATTATGAAGTAACTTTAACTAAAATTAGTTAAACGGAATTATTCTCGTTTTTATAATAGGTGTGTTGTAGTATTTGCGCCGATACGGCCATTCTGACAGGCGGTTCGCGCTCTGCACCAGCCTGGTTGGTATTTGTATATATATATTCTTATCGACTGTTATTGTAACCGTAGGTTGTCGAAGGTTTTCTTAAAGTTCTTGAAGATTCTCGTAGAGGATTAAGTGTTCTCGTAGATTTCTCAAAGATGTTCTTAGAGAATTGGGAGGTTCTCGGATATTCTCGTAGAGGATTGGTAGTTTTTCGCAGAGTTCTCGGAGATTCTCGTAGAGGATTCGGAGGTTCTCGTAGAGGTTCCGGAGGTTCTTTCAGAGTCCTTGCAGATTCTCGTAGGTTCTTGTTGACCTGCAAGTATAGAAAGTTTTTCTGAGTAGTGCATCTGTTATCAACTTGAGTTGCTTTGTTATAGTTACATAAACACAAATGCTATAATTATAACTGAGGGTTCTCAGTGGTTCTCATAGAGTTCTTTGAGATTCTCATAGGATCTCGTAGAGTTCTCGTTGAACTGAAAAAATATAAAGTTTTAAGAGGCTTTTCGGAGGTTCTCAGAGGGTCTCGTAGTGTTCTTGGGGAGTCTCGTAGAGTTCTCGGAGGGTCTCGTAGAGTTCTCGTAGATTAATAAAAGGTTTTCATCAGGATGTTTTGAATTATAGAATAAAACTGTTCACATTGTGTATTCATCAAGAGTCCGTGGTTAGCACAAGTGTGTAACGTGAGTAGGTCAGAGGTAACACGCTCCAGACACTCGTATGCATCTGTGGTGTGTACGTGTCTAATCACAATTCCACAAGGCTTCCCAACGGTATCTCCATGGTTCTCTTATGGATACATCATGGATCCGTGGTTATCCAAGTTTATGACATGATTAGCTCAGAGGTATCACTCTCCAGACATTCATACGGATCTGTGGCGTCTACGTGTCTACTCACGAATCCACAAGGCGTCCCAACGGTATCTCTCATGGATACATCAAGCATACGTGATTATCACAAATGTATGACGTTGTTAGCCTGAGCTACCACGTTTCAGGCACTTTTCTCGTAGGACTCCCTCGTGGATTTATAAAAAATATTCGATTAATAACTCACACTGAGTCTTAGTGTGGCTGCAGTGACAGCCTTTCTCATATGATTGATGGAATGGGCTGGGTGTGTTGTGCAATAGGATCTCGGTGAGTGGGTAATTCGTTTTCTGCCGATACGTTTAACACGTAAATAAGCATGTACAGATGCCATCCTGCAGCACCACGAGCTGACACCAAACTGCATCTTCAAGAGCGGATTCCGCGATGGAAAATGCGCCTCACGATGCTCCATCCTCCGCTGTAGACGCTATGCATCACGCCAGGCTATGCAGCAAATGCAGTTGCCGCTTCGTAGCACCTCGAGACAGTGACACCATTGGATCCATTAAACATGAAAATTACAAAAAAAAAATTAAAACAGACGGCTCGAAAATGGCTATTGGAACTGGTGCCGGCATCTTCTCACAGGAACTGAACATACACTCTTCCATACCCTTGGGCACACACAGCTCCATCTTCCAATGTGAGTGCGTAGCCATCAAGGAAGCCCCCAGCGCAATATTAAGAAGAAAAGTACACGGCCACAGAATTAGAATTCTTTCTGACAGTATGGCGGTACTAACAGCGCTGCAGGGTGCCACGTACAACTCAAACTAATACACGAGTGTCACCAAACCCTCGTTCTGCACTACGCATTGCAGCGCACTTGTTCCAGTCAAATAAAGTAGACTTGAATCCTTTATCTTCGCTTCGGTAGATAAAGCACATAAGTGCACCGACATTTTTTGCATCGTCTCCATCAAGAAATGACTTAATATCCCTCCCATCTGATTTCCATACTATGGGTATGCTTGCAGTCCTTGTGACCCTGCTTCCAATGGCGTATTGTTATCTACCAACGGTCCCTTCTGCTGGATGTCGGTTGGTCGCAGTTGATCAGGTCGTATCCCACTTCTGATGACGAGGAAAGAACCTCTGTATTGTTTTTAAAAGGTGTGACGTCATTACTGTTGACATCACAATTGCTATCTTGCTGAAGATCACTCATTGGTTCTTCTAAAGAAAACTACACGAGTAGGTATTTCATTACTTTCGTTTATTCAACGGGCAGCGTTACGACGTCCCAGAGAGGTCCGTACCGTACGACAGCCCGAGCGCGACTGACTCATGTGTCTTTTTTTTTTTTTTTTGCGCCCAAGCAAGGGAATGGGCTACCCTCCGGGATAACGACGGGAGAGAGGTGGTGAATGCTCATGCATACCAACGCAGCCTAAGTCTGCGTTGGTTATGTGGGACTCACGTGAAAACCTAGGTGCCTACCCACTATACACCACCTGCAGTTGGCTTTGGGCAGGTGCCCTCTAAGCCTACATCGAAGGCGACCTTCTCATGGGGAGAGAGAGGCGCAAGCGGCACTCCCTATGGAGTTTCCGTGTAATACTCATGTCATACTCATGTGTCAACCGTGCGGCTGTATTTATACGACCCGGCGCACGTGCTAATCCACGTGTTTTGAAATGCGGCCGTATTTATGGGGCTCGGCGCACGCGCACGTGTTTTCAATTCGTGTTGTTTTTACAATAATTTCACATCACAATGTAATCAAAGGATAAATTATGAACTAATTTTTACTAAAATTAGTTAAACTGAATTATTCTCATTTTTACAATAGTTGTGTTGTAGTATTTGCGCTGATATATATTATAATGATTTTAAGTTTCTTAGAGAATGCTTCGTTATATTACTTATTTATATATATTAATATTGTTCAATATTCCATAAATCACAAAATGGAAAACGTTTGCTGGCACTAGCCTCTCTAAATAAAATATTGATTGATAAAAAAAGAAAAATATCTATTTCTATCTTTACCAAAACACTATTCAATGGTCGTAAAGCAACTGAATCAGTTTATGCAGTGACCTCAGGTGGATTAGAGGAGCCGAACGCTTAAAGATGATTTACATAAAACGTGCTTAAACAAGTCAATCAATGAAAGGGGTCGTATTATGAGTTTAGATTTTCAAAAGATACACAAAGATTATATTATTATTCTCTTTAGCTTTGTTCTAATTAATTGCATCTCATTTTATCACCAAAGAAAAACTAAAGATAGGCTAATAGAAATTATAATAAAAGACAGTATGTCCAAAACTATGTTATTGAAATGCTGCAACGCAGGAAATGGCTGAAAATATTAATCTCAGATCGCCAATTAAGGATTAGGACTGTGATTGAATAATGGAAGGCAATACCTTCCAAATTCTTTAAGCCTACATTCTAGGGCTCTACAAAGCGTAGTATCGGTCACATAATATGGAGTTTTGCTGTTATCTCTGGTCGGCGTATCAATATCAGCTCAAACCATTTGACCGCGTGCAATGCAGAACTGCTCGGATTGTCGATGATCAACTGATGTGAGAATGGCTAGATCACTTGGCGTTGAGTAGAGAAGTCCCTTGTGTGCCTTCTACCAAATTCACCTCGCGGAGTGTTTAACCTGATTTCTGCCGCCGAATACCACCTTGGCATGACTCGCCACAAATTAAGATATCTTCCCCGCCATCTGGATGTGTGGCGTTCCACCATAGTTCATTTTTCAAAGAACTTTCTTCCACGTATAACCAAACTAACGAACGAGCTTTCTTGTGCGGTGTTTCCGAGAAGATACGACATGGTTACCATCAAACAAAAGGTTTATCTGGTGTTGCAAGAGAGTATGTGGCGGTGACCATATTATAACATCAGATGATCCCTACGCTCGCTTGTCCTCCTCTTACATAAAAAAATATAGAAATCACCCTTAAAAATACTTTGTCAATCTGATATGTGAAATTATTTGATATGGCTTTTCAATGCACCTTAATCTCTGTCCAGTATGGCATCTACAATCATGAGAAAAAAAAACTGAAAATATTTATGTGGAATGTAAAATTGTAGCTTTTCATAATAAATAATTGTTAAAAATAGTAAAAAATATGCTTTTAAAGAAAACCTAGGTAAAGAGTGGAAAAACCATTTCAACAAGTATAAATTACGAATAGTGTGATTAAGTAACAAAAGAGTGTTTTTTTTTTTAAATCGTAAAACAGCATAGTATGTACTACAGTGAATTTTGATAGTATAGTTGTTACCTCCATGATCCTCCTGATCGTATTATCCTTTTTAACCACCTAAATAAAAGCAGAAGGCTATAAAGTAAATTAATTTTCTTTGTTAAGTTTTTTACCTCCGAATTTAGTACATAAGGAATCGATCAAAACTCAAAGGCTTAACAGATATTGAGTAAAGTGGATGCATCAAATCAAATATATTGTATACTTATATACTGTGAATAAATAAAGGTATTTGTTATACGAAGACTTTAAATATTACAAGTATTCAAGGAAATTATAGCTTTAAATTTAACAAAAAAGCATGGTTTTTTGTTGAAAGGATCGGCCAGCTATTATATGTAACAAGTAGGGGCTGTTAACGATCATGATGCATTGACCAAATATTGCTTACTTCGATTCGAAAGTGATAAGAAAAAATGGGATCTAATTTTTAAATCTTCATAGACTCTCCTTTGCCATATGGGCTTGGGCGTCAATCACAACGCGCAGTGTTGGCAGGGCTTTATAGCTAAATACTACTTACTAGTTAGATCAGCTTTATACAACGTTCAGAACTTGCGTGTTCTGTATTGTTAAGTTAACATCAAAGCCAGTCCTCGCAGTTTTGGCATCACATATCGAGCCTTCGTACCATAGTTGGATTCGAACCTAGCGTCACATTTGAGGGTCAACAACAGGTTTTGCTGCTGCAGATTTTTTTTATGGAAATAAGAAACGAGACGAGCAGGACATTCAGCTGAGGGTAATTGATACGCCCTGCCCATTTATATACAGTGCCGCTCAAGATTATTTAAAAACATAAAAATTCTGAGCGGCGCTACAACGTCGCTCTTCACCTTGAGACATAAGTTGTCAAGTCCCATTTGCCCAGTAATTTCACTAGCTACGGTGCCCTTCAGACCGAAATACATTACTGCTTCACGGCAGAAATAGGCGCCGTTTTAGTACCCATAATCTAGCCGACATCCGGTGCAAAGGAGCCACCTGGAAGATGTTTCCTACAACAATACAAAAAAGCTCTGATAAATCAAAAGGTGAAGAGTACCGTCCTATAGCAGCCTTGTCTTCGCCTGGAAATATATTCGGTTGAAAGTGGCGCCCAATAGTTTTCGATTATAAAATAGCTGGTGATACCTGCGTGCATCATTTGATCGAAAGTTCCGTGACAATATTACCGCTCTGGCAAAGGAATCTTATAGAACTTTAGGCTTTGTTTTGAGGAATTCTGGGGATTTCACATCTGAGCAAGTCATGCGGGTTTTATTTGTGCTTTAGTGCGCAACGAGCTAGAAACCGGTATGTGTGTGATATCCACATGAAAGTACTGTTTCAGTTCTTCTCTATAAGGTAAAAAAATCTTTTCTTAGGTACCTTAACAAAACATACGAATCTGTATCCCACGAAATTTCTTCTGGGTATATTAGGATCCAACTACAGCGAGGCTAGGCAAATTTGTTCTTTTATCTTATATAAAAAAATAGTAACTCATAAAATATTAAATTTTCTGCGAGTAAAACTTAGTCATGCATTTCTCATATTGTCTCCGATGTTTCACCTTTTCAGACAAAGTGACGAAGCATGTGTGCAGATATTTTGTATATTTCATTCACGTTCGTCTTAGACCGATGTTGTTGACAATGTTCCAAATAACATGAGGCTATACTAGGAATAAATTTACACTAGTCTCATCTTAAGTTTGAATATGCTCTTTACACATAATAAGACTTCATTAGATTGTTTGCATGTTTAATTACCAACCGTATTCGAGGAATACGTACGTGAACATGATGCTACTAATTTAGATATAAAACAAGATAGTTTAAGTTACGTTGTCACTTTCTCCGTATGTGTTAAAGTTATGTCGAGTAATTGCCAAAATAGCGCATACTAGAAACCAAATCTTAACGGTTTATATAATGCTTTTATTTTTCCAAAAAATAATTATATGTCTACAGAATATTACAAGAAAATTTATTTTTTTATTTATATTTCTATCTTAGATATTGCGAAAAAACATTACCAAAGTAACTCTTACAGTTGGAGCCATGCTAATCATTGAAACTCGATAAAAATTGTAAGAAAAAATATTAACTGTTTACCCATACTATTTAACATGACATAGTTTTGTTATTTTTGTAAAGAAAATTGTATTATGTTTGTAATAAATGAAAAATGCTTCATTTCTGAATTAAAACTATGGCAATCTAGTGCTAGAGAGATCACCTAGCTCCGGTCGATTCCTCAAGGCCGTTGGCTCGGTACCCAGCCTTAAATGGTAGGAAGTTATCATAATTGACGATTCATTGACGTTTGACGTGTAATGTTATGTTTGAAATACTATTTTCTTTTAAAACATTTCATTAGATTAAGAAATAAGATTTAAGAAATAAAACAACAATTTATTTCAATCCCGTTGTTTCGTTACCAGTAAGTGTTCGTAGTAGAATAAAGCACAAAAGTAGTAGTAGTATCGATAATCTCGAAAAAAAAAGATATTGAGTAGGTACAAGTGTATTAATACAGATTTCTCTTTACTTGTATTTTCTATGTTCATTTCTATTTGTTAATTTATTTATATATTTACGAATCCGTATTGTTGTTCACTAATAGCGTGGACACCATGCTTTTTACACAGGTCACAAAATTTTAGTATCTGAATATAGCATAAACATAAAAACGAAAAATATTAAACTATACATAAACCATTTAAAATGATTACAATATTATGTCTTATAAATTGAAATAATTCCAAACATATGATTTCTTAACACAATCCTTGAATTCTGCCAAACTTTGACTAAATATTTGTTTTTCTCAGATGATTAATTATAATATCTGCACACACGTATAAGGGGTTTACATACGAGTTATTATTTTTGTACACAAACGGAGAAAAAGTCCTTTGTGATCTGGGATTGTGAAAAGTGTTAAAATTAAGCGCTTCAAGGAGATAGGGCGAGTCAATATTGAAATTTTGTTCGAGATTCATATTTTGAATAATTAATTTGTTTATTTTTAAAGTGTTAACCCTCACTTCTGGCATTAATTATACAAATTAAATTAAAAAACAAAATATATGAACGATGAGGGACTCAAACTCTCGACCTCTCTCGTTCCGTACGAGTATATTTTGTTTTTAAATTCAACTTTTGTAAAATTTTCGATTCTAACAAGTGAACACTGAGCCCATTAGTTAAGAATAGAATTATAAGCATATCATTAGCTCTTTTTTAACCGACTTCAAAAAGGAGAAGGTTATCAATTCGATCCGTAATTTTTGTTTGGCCCAGTAGTTGTCATTTTATGAACATCACAATGAAAACTACTGGGAAAAACAATATGACTTCAAAGCTATCACATTGTATGTGCTTCAATATGTAGCACATACAAATAATAGTATTTTATTAATATAAAAGGTAAAGTTGTATTAAGTTAAGTGGTGTGTTAAAAAAATTATGTAAATCGGATCATAAATCTCAGAGTAATCAGTGAACATACATTAAAAAAAATACCGATCGAATTGATAACCTCCTCCTTTTATTTACTTATTTTATTTATAACAATATGTGACTAGACGAGCAGGACGTTTAGCTGATGGTAATTGATACGCCCTGTCCATTACAATGCAGTGCCGCTCAGGATTTTTGAAAAATCCAACTATGAGTGGCACTACAATTGCGCTCGTCTCCTTGAGACATAAGATGTTAAGTCTCGTCTGCCCAGTAATTTCACTAGCTACGGCGCCCTTCTGACCGAAGCACAATAATGCTTACACATTACTACTTCACAGCAGAAAGAGGCGCTGTCTGTTATTTATTAATAATTAAAAACTTCAATTAAATAAGATAAAAACATAAAAGAGTACAAATTCTTAATTAAACCAAACACGAATTTGAATTTAAATTTATCAGAGCATGAGTAGTTAATACAGCTACTGCCGGGAGGCAGTGTTCAGCGTGAAAATATAGGAGAGATACTGACGATCAGTTTAGGTGGAGAATGCAAATTAATCTGCCAACCCTTTTACTGATAAATTGTCGACGCATCGTGTTTTAGGACCAATGTAAAATGATCGATCGAACTGTTCATCGAAATTTTCTTTTTAATGTATAGATAGTATCTGATCTTACACTCTCTTTTATATGGGATGTGTATAGGATATATCACAAACAAAAAAACAACTGACTTCAAAAACACTATTCCAAAACAATAGATATAATATGCACTAAAAAGTTTAAAAATAATTGAGTATTCTTAAACAATATAATTCAAGTTACGATTATTGTTATTTTTGGAATCGGTGAAATTGAAATTTAATTTTTACTACAGCACTAATTCACACATTTATTTTTCCGAAGAATGTAGTTAAACAAAAAGTGAATGTTAAACAAAATTACTCAATGTGCTTACTACTACCGTGAGAAAACTATGGAGATATCGAATAACCAAATTTCTGAAAAAAAAAAACTGTTATAAATCTTATCATTCTTCTTCTGGAAGATGAGGACACACGCGCATACGAGTCGCCTTATGTCGTCGCTATACTCTTTTGTAACACAAGATTGTCGTCGACCTTAAAAAGCGTTTAAAAACTTACATATTAGAATTCTTAGAATTCGACAACTGAAAACACATTGCTACGTGACTGGTGAGGATCTAACCGTGGGCTCCGTGGATAAAGTCAACGGCTTAAACCTTAAACTTAGAATACTAGCGTAATAGTCAAACACTCAGCTCATTACGGCGAGACTAAATTTAAAATGTTCAAGTGTTTTACAGATGTGTTAGTGAGCTAGTGTTGTGTGTATTATTTTACTTTTGACAATTCCTGTGACAAATATTGATAAATGGCGTCACATTCACGTATACAATATTTTATTTTCTAACACATATTTTTTTAATTAATATAATCCTTAGATAAAAGAGTGTTTACTGCGTATATAAAATGTAATACAAAGTATTTTAATGAACATGTTCATTGAAATTAAGCACCACGAAAGCAGTATAGAAGAATCAATATTTGCCTGTGAAATGTTTCTTTATACGGATTGTTGCTAGATAACAAAACAATCTAATACAAAACACAACACATATCCGTTAAAACACAGAACAATTACGATGAAAACACTAAAATTAAAATGCGATCCAATTTGACAGGAGACTAATGGACACTAAATTGTTTTAGAATTAGTTTCATGGTCTTTATCTATTCCGTCTCTTTCTCACTCCTAGGTTTTTATGTAAGGATAGTTATCTCACTTTCACACAGGGTTCGTCTATTACGGTAGTATACTAAGACCTTGGTTAAACCTATTACGACACCGACGCTTTGAAATATAATAGTTTTAATCCGCCTTTTAAGCAAAAAAATATCCCAACGGAGGAACTAGGGGTAAATAGTACTTTCATAGTTGGCAACATATAATAAATTTAAAAAAAGTGGCGTTTGTTTTGTTTACAAAATATTTTGCTGTTTTGACGAATGTATTAGCTTAAATTATAAGTTGTTAATTAGTACTTAGGTGTGAAATGTGATTTTCTTATCGTTATTTTTATAATGAGATGCGTTGTAACACCCTTTCACTGCACAGTAAGTCGTTTTTCAATTAAAAATTCGCGCGCTGTTTGTTATGGAACTTGACAGCGTGACACTGAGACAGCGGGAAACATATGTAGCCTTAAAAGGCCACATTAAAATTGCTTCATTTCACTTGGGCCTACTCACGTTCAGAGCGTTATTATTATAAGCCTATTACGACACCAAAGCTTTGAAATATAATAGTTTTAATCCCCCTTTTATCTGTTTACTCTACTTCACTTATAAAATGCACCTTTGAAATCAGACTGAAAAGTAGTTTTCGAAATTTATTATGAATAAAACTGGAGTTAAATAATCTGTTATGGCAAAAATACGCGCTCAGAGTTTTAATCGTGAATTATTGTGAAGCAGTTCTTTGAAGTTGGGTTAAGCTTGGCTAAATGGATAAGCTAATTTACATAAAGGAAATAATTTCCAGCCTTTTATTTAGTGTGGAATTAAGCTTGCATGTCGAAACAAATTTATTTGTCTCAATCATGATAACAAATCACATAACAGTTTGGACAATTTAATCCTGAATATGGAAATCCTATATAATAATATGAACAGAAATGGGCGAAATGTTAAGTTTTATGATCACACTAAAAACATTACGAAATAAAGTGATAAATTACGCATGATGACATTTTCTGAATTTTTCTTCTGTTATGTCGGTACACGTCTGCTTTCAACTAAAACTTAATTCAGTAACACAAAAATCTATCATGCAAATTACCGTAAATTACCATGGCCTAGTATACAACACAAAAAGGATTGTCTAACTTTTAATGATTGTCGAATTTTAACAGATATATAATCAATAACAGGTATATTGCTTTTATTTGTGTCAATTTAACCTATAAAAAGATAAAAATTGGTAATCATTCCAAAAACATTAATTTTGTCAGTACTCGACACCACAAATTCAGTAATGTACCACCAGAAATCCACACATCAGTAACACCCAATGATCGACACAATGGACGAATTGATATTTTTTCTTAGCACGTTGTTTTGTTCAAAATAAAGCATAAGACGACATACGTTCACTAACCCCCATGCCAAGCATGACAATTTTGGCAAAAACTCCTTTCGATAGCCCAGCAGTGGACGACGGCAGATAGAGTAAGAAATTATACACACGAAAATAAGTGCTAGCCATGAACATCCAGTTGTCAATAAAAATTGAAAAAAAAAACAGATTTACAATGATAAACAGATTTGTCTAATTAAAAAGAACGATATGAAATCAGCAAGAAAAATTTGTAAGATAAAGTTACCGTTGATCACTGAACAAATGTAAATGATTGTATCCGTAATGAACACCAGCATCAAAAGAAAAAAATACAACTTGCAAAGTTATATGTTATGTTTAAATGTATTCACAATGTCTTTTCAATCTAAAAAATAAAAGCTCACTTGTATACCAAAAAAAGCATATGTGATTTTAATGTCAATTAATAATTAAAATATAACTAGAAAATAAGATCAAAAAAAAATTCTGCTACCGCTTATATAGCGGTCTGTCAGCTGCAAGTGGGGAGAGGTGAGATCCACGTCTTGAAAATTTTCTTGTGTTTCTAAGAATATATAATCAACTCGAATGAAAACTCCTAAAAAAAGCCGTACACAAAAAACAATTATGTCATCGAATTAAACAAAAATATTCATAAAAAATTAAAACTACTGGGCCAAACTATGTCAAAATATTAATTATTATGGGACCAATTGGCATCTATTCTGCATCGAATTAAAGAAAAATTACGTAAATCAGATCATAAATCTCAGAGTAATCGGTGTACATACATAAAAAAATACCTATTGATTTGATAACCTCCTCCTTTTTGAAGTCGGTTAAAAAACTAGACTCACTGCCTTAACGATTTCCTTAGATTACTAATAAAAATCGTGAATTATCACGATTTTTCGAGAAGTCGCCGGCCGGTGGTTTTTAAAACACCGCCATTTGTATGCAGCACTTCAAAATCGATTGACAGTTGTTAAAACGACATTGCAGTGTTGTCAGTAAAAAAGTATAAATCCTGCTATAATATTATTTTGATAGAAAACAAATACTGTCGATAACTACCTCTGTGTCGAAGACCGACATACTCTATTTTTAACGTCGGTGTCACCCACGGTAGGTTTATAACTAATTCAGATAGTTGTAGGCTTAGAATAATAACCCTTAGAACGTGAGTAGGCCAAAGCGAAATGAAGCAGTTTCAATGTGGTCGTTTATGACCACATGCGTTTCCCGCCGCGTCAGTGTCATTCTGTCAACTTCCAGGACAATCAGTGCGTGAAATTTAATTGATAAATTACTAACTGTGCAGTAAAAGGGTATCACAAAGCGTCTTATCATAAAAATTAGGATAAGAAAATCACATTTCACACCTAAATACTATTTCACAACTTTTAATTTAAGCTAATACTTTCGTCAAATCAGCAAAATATTTTGTAAAACAAAGTAAAGTACCTACTATATACGCCGAGTTCCTCCGCTGGGATAGTTCAAAAGAATTTTTCACCGCAGCCATCTTGGATTTAAAAAATGATCCCAAATTCGTTCTCTGCTTCCTCGAGACCCTCGGATATATCGTTTCATCGAGTTTCAAAAAACAACGATTCTAAAGTACTTCTTTACTTGCACTTCAAGAATTGTTGCAGCAATAATTAAATACGTGATGTTTTTATTAAATTCTTAATTTATATTTTATTTCTTCTTTCTTTATTACATATAATCTAGTATTTCTTACAATTTACTGATTTAGGGAAATGTCTATTCACTTGTAACATTATTGGGCTGTATGTGTGCGTGTTGGCGAATTCTTCTAAATTGACAGGAACTATGAATGAAACTATCATTCTGAGCGTTATTATTCTATGGTTGTAGGAAGGTTGTAGTTGAGATGCGCTTGTGTCGAACGTGCAGCGTGACATGGCGAGAGGCGAGGGTGGAGGGAATACACTCTTCGTCAATTTAATGTTATGAGGTGTATATATTTCATATTCATGTGTTTTCCGAACGCGAGGGGTTTTATTTTAAAGATATAGGTTAGTCAATGCAAATCTATACATCGGATATCGCAGATGGATCAATATTATCAACAACTATTTGTAATTTAATGCATGAAATTGCTAGTAAAAGTACTACAGTTGGTAACATTGAAAATATTCAATCAAGAGTTGAACAATAACTATTTTGTAAATATTTTGAATTTATCGTTAACTCGGTATTCTATATTTTGTAATTAAAGGTCAGTCAATGCAAATCTAGACATCGTATTTCTCTGATGGATCTATATTATTCTATTTGGATGGATCTTGGTTATTTATTCTATAACACAGCTATTATATTATAATATAATAGCTGTGTTATTATAACTATTTGCCAACCCGGTCCCCTGCTTCTTTTGATAATAGGCGAATGGAGAAATATGGTAAAGTGTCAGTTAAACTCTCAAATTTGGATTTATTCAAATATAATATTAATCCCAATGAAATGTATGATATGTTATTTAAAATAATTAAAACAGAGTTTGCTTCTATATTTACTTCTAAGACAGTCAAATCAGGTGGTCTCCTGTCATTTAATGATTTGGCAACAGCTGGCATTCATAGGAGCAGACAAAGGCTGTATGAACTATATATAGTGAGAGATCATTGTATAATCATGATGCATCTTTATATATATGTATGTTAAAAAATATTCTAAATTATTTCATTCCCGACTCGAGGTCACACCAGTTTGTCACACCAGTGTGACTACGAGTAATTTTTTTTCCTCGTTGTCACACCAAGGGTTTTACTACACCCTGTTGGTAATTGATATAAGTGATGTGTCAATTTCTATTCTCATGATCTCAACATTCTCGTTAGTTTAGATAACGAATGACTATGGACGGAAAATGTTTTTTTCCTCGTCTTCACACCACGGGTCTTACTACACCTTTTATATCCTAACGTTAGTCGTATGATAAGTACAATCTGCCAAAATAGGCGAGATGTATAACTTTTGTACATAGAATATTAATGAACGTAGTATTTCTATAAAATAGCATATAGATATATAATTATGAATAAGTTTCGTTTTCGTATTAATAACCAATTTATCTTTCTTAATTTTCTCTTTTTCCTTGGGCTTAGATCAACAACTATTTGTTATTCAATGCATGAAATTGCTACTTTTACTACAGTTGGTAACATTGACAATATTCAATCAAGAGTTGTAATATAACTATCTTGTAAATATTTTGAATTTGTCGTTAGCTCGGAATCCCATATTTTGTTATTAAAGATAGAGGCTAGTCACGCAATATATCCATTAAAAGAAGAGCCTGTCCTACAAAGAGGATATTGAGTGATTTATCACCACTGTATATACTCCTTTCATAAACGCGGACATTTCTTGTTTGTGTCTTATAAATGTCTAATAGCATTACTAATTAATGTTCATGTCATTGTTTTACTATACTTACAAGAATATTTCCTTCAGTGTGTTTCTATATTGTTTTTGCGTAATGCATCTAGATGATTTTTATTTTCTAAGTGATTTCCTTCTCTTCTGGGTCAATATTATTTCAAAATTTATAGACTTTTTCGATTCGAACATAAGAATTCTTTAAAGGTTACGGTTAAACAGAAAGGTAGGAAAAATTTAATGAAATTAATAATGCAATTGTGACTACGACACGGTATATTATGTAACCCGTATAGTTCCAGTTTTCTTAAACTTATCTGACCATAAGATATAAGATTTGAAGTCTAATAAATAGATAATATTAAATTAATATTGAAATATAAAGATGTTGGAAAAATAATAGAAAAAAATATAATAAAAATTAAAACAAAGTCGTAGAGAACGATTTTACTGACTCTTAGGCTGCTTTTATTTAAGGGAATAGAAAGAAAAAACTAAAACTATTAAATTTCAAGCAAAAATCCGGTTAAGTAATAAGATACCACGTAAACGAATATTTTCAGCAGAATTAATAAAATGAAATATGAATTTTCACACGAATATATAAAAGGATGGGTAAATATGGATGAGATTGTTGTTTCTACAGAAAATCTTCCAATTAAAGGTAGGAAGCAATTGGTTCACATAGTTGTACAGTATTGACCGCAAATTAGTTGGAACTATCTGCCATTGAAATCGGATTACTGGAGATGTGGCTCTTAACACTAACAAGGAGAATACCATTACTAAACGTCAATTGCATATTTGAACGTTAATTAAATTTTGCACCGCATTTTCTAATCAACTCTTTACAGCGTTATTTAGAAAGGATAATGATTTTGTCAAAAGCTCCGATACCAAGACAAAAAGTAGTCAGAATTTATTACAATTAGTTTGTAAGTAAATTAGAAAATAATGCTAGAGGAAGTAACTAAGTTTTAAACATTTTTATTTACATAAATGAACTGGTGCAAAAGTAGTTGAGTAATTTATTGCATTAACAAAGCTATTTTTTTGTGATAGAATTAAGAAGTGTACATTTCCAGGAGATAATTTTTATAAATAAATAACAAAATAGTTCATTTAAAAAAGTTTTTAAGTTTATAATCATATTAAAAATAAAGAATTAAAAAAGACATGTAGTATTTAGTATAAACAACGCAATAACAAATAACGAGATAAACTTACATTTAAAGCTTTTGAGAGTTAATGGAATCCATAACTCAACAGGACATAGGAAATTCTGCTGACGTTTGCATATTGTTCATGAATACTATTTAGATAGCACTTTGTAAGATATCTGGCGAGCACGATATTTAGGATTCATTTCACTGTTTCCGGAAACGGATATTACTGAAAGGGTCGGAAATTTCTGCTCGTGATGACATATTATAACCTGAATATCAATGATTATATTGTTTACTAGTAGACGATGACATTGTCCTGTTCAAAAATAAAAAAGTTTATTATTATTTTACTACTATATTAGTGATGACATACGGAACGCAGAAGTGGTCCCTAAGAAATTTCTATGTATATGGTAATGCTCTTAATAGTGATTTTCATTATTATAACACTAGAAATAAGGGATTGCTTGTACCTAATTCTAGTAGGCTTCATAAGATACATAATAGCTTTAAGGGTATATGTATACACTTCTACAATAAAGTCCCAGC
>CATIXQ010000018.1:5771486-5799021 GCA_949711755.1 Leptidea juvernica | reverse complement strand
AGTTACTTATAAGTATAAAGCTTAATTAATTGTGAAACCAAATATATTAGCCGCAGATAAAATATACAAGAGTAACATTTTACAGTGGTAACATGTAATTGAATTAACTCCTATTATTATTACTAATTATGTAAGTGTTTATGTAAAGCACATATAATGATACCACAGACTGGGAATGGAGTGAACGCCCTAAAGCTATTTAATTATATATTTTATTGTACGATACTACATAATATTAATTTATTATAACAAAAGGCCGGCAACGCTCCTGTGATTCCTCTGGTGTTGCAAGAGATTGTGGGCGGCGGTGATCACTTAACAACAGGTGACCCGTACGCTCGTTTGTCCTCCTATTCCATAAAAAAAAAAAAAAAACAAAATAAAGAATAAACCCCGCTGGGTTTTTGCACCCGTTTTCTCAGGTCTCAGGCATACCTTTTCGAATGGGTAGAGTAGATTTCGACGTTCATTATATAATTTTAAATCCTATTTAGAAATAAAAATATTTAAATTTGCATTTAATGAACAAATAAATAATAAATTAACTGAACGTATTTAATGATATTATAATGTGGGCACTGACTGTAGTACTTTATAAAAATAGCTTGTTGCATTCTTTAAGATGTTAAAGAATGTTTAGTAAAGTATTTCAAAGAGTAAAGAAAAGTGTAAAGAATTTCAAACATCTAATATTATTAATAGAATTATAGTATTTTAAATATAGTTATAATATTATTATTATTTTATATCATACTAGCTGACCCGACAGACGTTGTTCTGTATATAATAAATAAAATAATGTTTTCATATGAATTTGTCAATAATATATTATCATAACATCAAAAATTACTTCGTAAAATATGCACTCTGCTGTCGTAATGAAATTGTTTCTCAGCAGAACTGTCAAACCGTGCGTCAATAATTTCTCTCATAGAAATTATGTATGGACACATCAAAGGAAAAACAAACTTGTTGTTTTTATTTAATTTAGCAGCATTTTCCTATTTATTCACCTTTTAAGCCTTCTCTGGACTTCCACAAATAATTCAAGACCTAAATTTGCCGAATTGGTCCAGCCGTTCTCGAGTTTTAGCGAGACTAACGAACAGCAATTCATTTTTATATATATATAGATTTATAACCTTGTATAATCTTAAATTACTTTCAGATTTGCAAAGCTATTCAAATCGGCTTTGCGCCGCACCTTAATCTCTATTCCAGACCGTGAAGCACAAAATAATATTCAAACCTGAAAATATTGTCATACATACCTGAGTTACGTGAAAAATATAACCAATTAATTATGAAGGCATCGTAATGGAATAGGGTAAGAAGCGCCTCGGGGATTCTTCAGTTCGTAATATCGGTCTTCGTACTCAAGAGAGCGAGATCAAAGTAATTAGGTATGATGTAGATGTTTGCGATAATGAAATTAATTATTATGTATCTCTTGAAATGATGTACGATCGCTTTATTAATTTTCTTAGCCTCTGTTGCGTGTAGCAACTGTTAAATATTTTATATATTTATCTGCTACATGGCCGCCGCACAAAATTATGATTTCAGCAATATGGATATCGTGTCCGAGGTTCTCGAGACAAATCATATTTTCACGCAGCGGCCAACTTGGATTTCAAAAATGATCACAAAATCGTTCTCTGCACCCTCGAGAACCTCGGAAACGATATCCATTTTAATGAAAACATAATTGTTTGCGGCAGCCCTCTTGGATTTCAAAAATGATCACAAAATCGTTCTCTGCACCCTCGAGAACCTCGGACACGATATCCATATTGCTGAAATCATAATGTTGTGCAGCGGCCATCTTGGATTTCAAAAATGATCCCAAAATCGTTCTCTGCACCCTCGAGAACCACGGACACGATATCCATATTGCTGAAATCATAATTATGTGCGGCGGCCATCTTTGAATTCAAAAATGATCACAGAATCGTTCTCTGCACCCTCGAGAACCTCAGACACGATATCCATATTGCTGAAATCATAATTTTGTGCGGCGGCCATCTTGGATTTCAAAATATGATCACAGAATCGTTCTCTGCACCCTCGAGAACCTCGGACATGATATCGGAGACGATATCCATAATGTTGAAATCATAATTTTGCGCGTAACATAACATTTCTCTCATACAAAAATTCATAAAAAACATTATCAGAGTAATTCCGTATTCTAGCACAACTGTAAGTTTAAAAAAATATTACGCGGTCCTTCTGGGTCGGCGGTCATTGACCCGAATCGCTCGGTTCGTTCTCAGCCATGCCCGTGTCCATGCGTACCTATCGAATCTAACGTTCGCGCAATTTTTACCTAAAGTGTTGGGAAAACCTCGCCATAAGAGCATTATGAACTTAATAGGTATGTTAACATTTGGTCTGCTATTTATTTCCCGTCAACACTATTGGATTGGAGGGTACATACGGGTAAATAAACACTAGTAATTTGTAAATCACCAAAATTTAAAAGTGGAAAATTTTGCTTTTTTATAGAGTCCCTATTTTTACTTACTTGGTAAACTATATCTTTTATCGTTGTATATATGTTATAAATTTTTCTATTATTTTAAACCGATCGATTTCAGATAATTATATTTATCGAAATGCTCACTGAATAAATATGATCAAAAAAGAGACATAGCTTAAAATAAACTGTAAACCAATTATCTAATTACAGGCCAATACTAAACGATTTGCGAATGGATGAACTCCAAGAACCCATTCGCTCAACTGCAAAGGGAGTTGAATACTAAACACTCCTTGTTTCTATTTTTGTAATAAATTATTGAAAATATCTAAATACGATCTTAAATGTAGAAGTACTGTGCATTAAATAAAAACATGTTTTCAGGTAAACTAACGAAAATAAGTGCCTAGAGTTGAACAAAAATACCAAAAGTTACGAGTCATGTGGCATGCGGACGGTTGGCTTAGCTGGTAACTTGGTATGGTTACGCTGGAACGTAATCCGGGTTTGACTCCCGCATCGTCCACACACGGTACACATTATATTTGTAAACTTAAATTTATTAAATAATCTGGAGGCGATTGCTTCATTTCCTGGTGTGGTATCACTTATAATTCGTACGCTAATCATAATGTCCCAAATCTCTGTTAAACACCTCGAGATATGCCACGTGTTGTGTTAACCAGTGTCCTCATACTAATTGGTTTACTATTCACTGTTTGATTAATAGGGCTGGCACCATGCCATTACGCTTGCTAACCCTGACGTCTATTATTACGTAATTGCTAAATGTGTTTTGATAACAAAACAAATAATTACACTGATCATGTCCATAAACATTATAATACGTTCAGCTACATTTATTTAATCACGTTGTGTAAAAAAATTACAACGTGACCATTCATCGAAAGCAATGTACTAAGGGAATGAACAATTGAAAAAGATTATAACAATTTAGCAAGACTTTTATAAAGCGATGTATATGCTTTAACAAAATGATCCTTGAAAATGCAAAAAGCAAATGTTTAACAATTTGTTATGTTTTTTTAGTGATAACCCACACTTTATAGGATTAATACACAAATTAAATTTGAAAACAAAATTTTATGATGATTATGTTGGTTAGAGCACTGGCACGGAACGCAAGATGTCGTGGGTTCGAGTCCCGCTTCGTTCATAAAATTTTGTTTTGAAATTTTATTTGTAAGCAAATGTGTTACGAAATTCAAAAGAATTGTTGAAAAATGTTTGTCTGGTAAAGGTGTTGAACAATTATAAATTGCTTGTTAAATATCATTTTGCTATAATCATGAGGGTAGTTGTAAGTGCTCCGCTAGCTGACGTCACAGGCCCCGCTTGGGTTGACAAGAGGACAGGGGCATTTGAGCTTTGCTCGGGCGTGGTCGCTAGCACTACATCTGTAAACCGTGTTTACCCCGAGTGATATCCCGTTGTCATCAAGTCCACCACAAGCTTCGTGACTCTCAAAAAGTGTTGACGTTCAATGCCAGTTTCTTAGTATTATTATTCATACAAACTTTGCAAGCTTGCGATCGCCAGTGTGGTATTCCGAGATACCACAGTCAAGACCGATGGAGCTGCTGCGCCTGAGTGGCGTGGGAGTGTTCACAGGTTAGAGGAGTGCCTTTTACTTCTTTCCTCGTGATTTTTGGTCGATTGCAAGTGATAAATTGATTCATTGAGCCAAAAACCAGCGACGCTATAGGAAAACTTATTACAGTCCAAAACAGGTGTAGTAACGTTACGATGTAATAAGATAAGTGATTGTAATAATGATACCACAGACTGGTTATCTGTATTACTTGATCTTCAAAAAGAGATATTGAATCGTATTTTGAATAAAAATATTTGAATTTGAAGAAGAAGAAGTGTTGTAAAAAAATATATAAAGCTCGATTAAAATGTGTTGTTAGTGACGCTCATAACTTTGATATATGGTAATATTGAAATACTTAAACAAGAATATCACATTAAACTTTGGCTACAATTTCACAACGCTCGCTTGTTGAAACAGTAATATTACGATTTGTTATTTTTAAAGTGGCATCCTTCACTTCTGGGATAAATTTAATTAAATTTGTAACCGAGAGGTCTCGGAGAGTCCCGCTTCGTTCATAAATTTTGATTACAAATTTAATATAAAATTATAATTACACACAGCAAATAATCAATTGTATAGTTTCCATGATATACTACAATATTAACAATGTGTTGTTAGTACACACTTTTGATATATGAATTATTCCATAACATTAGGGGCATGTTTATTTTATTACATTCTAAACTATAAATAAAAATTGTGATATCCGGCTAAATAAAGAATACTAAGTAATAATATAAGTATTATAACTACAAGTAATGAAGTGTAATGTACTTTATTAAGATATTATGACAAAATAAATTCTAATACAAGAATATTCTAATACAACGTAAATCTAAATACCGCATTAGTGCGGTTCTGTATAATTGAAAGAATATGTGTAATATTTATTGAATAATGAGCCTTAAAGCGGTGTAATAAGTTTGAGAATAAATTATAAAAATAATTCACATAAAACAAATAAAATTTTGATAACAATGAGATTTACACATAGATTTTAATCTGTATCAATAAAATAAGGATTCTTCAAATATTTATTGAAATTCAGCAGCAGTAGAAGCAAATTGATATTTCTTAAGAAAAAAATTTTACCAATTTGAATGTCATTAATATTCCATTTTCAAATCGTTCCTTTGGCACGGCGACAAAGGGGCGTTATGGAATAAATTAAAATATATTTTATTTGAAATTCCGATAAATAATATTAGTAACTGGTGAACTATCTTAGTCTCTATAGATAAGTAGCATAAACCTAAATTTCTTTATGCTTATATGATTCATAATCTTCTTCTACGAAATTTTGATGTTTCTTACAATATACAAAACTTTTACTAACCGACTTCAAAAAAGGAGGAGGTTCATAGAGACACTCACGTTCATTGCTGCATTGTAAAATTAAGAAGATCTACACATATTAGAATTATTAGTTAGTGTAGATCAGATTCACTAAATATAAAAAAAATAACAAAAAAAAACAACCGACTTCAATAAAACTATTCCAAAACAATAGATATAATTTGCACTTAAAAGCATAAAAATAATTGCATTTTTTTATACAATGTAATTAATTAATCTAATTATAGGTACGATTATTGTTACTTTTGCAGTCAGCCAAGGCAGGTTTGTAACTACATACATAGTTTAATTTTTATACTTTTTAGTGCATATTATATCTATCTGCGCAAATACTACAACACGAATTGAAAACACGTGCACGTGCACCGAGCCCCATAAATATGTCCGCATTTCAAAACACGTGCAGTAGCACGTGCGCCGGGTCCTATAAATACAGTCTGACTGACGGTCACCTGGTGTTAAGTGATCACCGCCGCCCACACTCTCCTGCAACACGCCATTGGAAGCAGGGTCACAAGGACTGCAAGCATACCCATAGTATGGAAATCAGATGGGAGGGATACCAAGTCATTTTTTGATGGAGATGATGCAGTAAATGTCGGTGCACTTATGTGCTTTATCTACCGAAACGAAGATAAAGGATTCAAGTCTACTTAATTTGACTGGAACGAGTGCGCTGCAATGCGTAGTGCAGAACGAGAGTTTGGTGTTAGGTCGTGGTGCTGCAGGATGGCACCTGTACATGCTTATTTACGTGTTGACCGTATCGGCGGAAAACGAATTACCCACTCACCGAGATCCTATTGCACAATACACCCAGCCCATTCCATCAATCATATGAGAAAGGCTGTCACTGCAGCCACACTACGACTCAGTGTGAGGATAATCAGAGTAAAGGGAAGTACCTCTATTCAATAATTCAAAAAAAAAACCACATGAATATCTTTTATAAATCCACGAGGGAGTCCTACAAGAAAAGTGCCTGAAACGTGGTACCTCTGGCGGTGGTAGCTCAGGCTAACAACGTCATACATTTGTGATAACACGTATGCTTGATGTATCCATCAGGGATACCGTTGGGATGCCTTGTGGAATCGTGAATAGACACGTGGACGCCACAGATCCGTATGAATATCTGGAGAGTACCTCTGAGCTAATCATGTCATATACTTGGATAACTACGGACCCATAATGTATCCATAAGAGAACCGTGGAGATACCGTTGGGAAGCCTTGTGGAATTGTGATTAGACACGTACACACCAAAGATGCATACGAGTGTCTGGAGCGTGTTACCTCTGACCTACTCACGTTACACACTTTTGCTAACCACGCACTCTTGATGAATACACAATGTGAACAGTTTTATTCTATAATTCAAAACATCCTGATGGAAACCTTTTATTAATCTACGAGACACTCCGAGAACTCTACAAGACCCTCCGAGAACTCTTCAAGACCCTCCGAGAACTCTTCAAGAACCTCCGAAAAGCCTCTTAAAAATTTTATATTTTTGCAGTTCAACGAGAACTCTACGAGACCCTCCGAGAACTCTACGAGACCCTCCGAGAACTCTTCGAGACCCTCCGAGAACTCAACGAGACCCTCCGAGAACTCTTCGAGAACCTCCGAAAAGCCTCTTAAAACTTTATATTTTTTCAGTTCAACGAGAACTCTACGAGATCCTATGAGAATCTCCAAGAACTCTACGAGAACCACTGAGAACCCTCAGTTATAATTATAGCATTTGTGTTTATGTAACTACAACAACGCAACTCAAGGTGATAACAGATGCACTACTCAGAAATATACTTGCAGGTCAACAAGAACCTACGAGAATCTGCGAGGACTCTGCGAGACCCTCCGAAACCTCTACGAGAACTTCCGAATCCTCAACGAGAATCTCCGAGAACCTCCCAATTCTCTAAGAACATCTTTGAGAAATCTACGAGAACACTCAATCCTCTACGAGTATCTTCGAGAACATTACGAGAACCTTCGACAACCTACGGTTACAATAACAGTCGATAAGAACTAACTAGAATCTATAAGAATCCACTACAACTTACAAATAGAAACCAGGCTGGTGCAGAGCGCGCACCGCCTGTCAGAATGGCCGTATCGGCGCAAATACTATAACACGAATTGAAAACACGTGCACGTGCACCGAGCCCCATAAATACGGCCGCATTTCAAAACACGTGCAGTAGCACGTGCGCCGGGTCCTATAAATACAGCCGCACAGTCGACACTTGAGTCAGTCGTGCTCGGGCTGTCGCACGGTACGGACCTCTCTGGGACGTCGTAACGCCATTGAATAAACGAAATTAATAAAATACCTACTCGTGTAGTTTTCTTTAGAAGAAGGAATGAGTGATCTTCAGCAAGATAGCAATTGTTATGTAAACAGTAATGACGTCACACCTCTTAAAAACAATACAGAGGTTCTTACCTCGTCATATCTATTGTTTTTGAAGTCGGTTGTTTTTTTTTATGTTTTTTAGAAATAAGAAAGATTATGTGTTTGATTTTGTTTTTCCCAGAATTTTATAAATTTTTTTAAAACTTTATTTGGCGTTCTGTTAATATAGTCCCATTATACAAATATAACACTTCTTATATAAAACATTTTGGCTCTCAACAACCGCATCAAGCATTTATATTATGCAGTATCTTTTGGTGAAGTTAAAGGAGTGAGGAACTGTCCACCAGGTACCATAATAAGCACTTCGTGGATAAGTTGTACTGCTGGATCTGTAAATAACCCTTTGACCCTTTTTAGGGAAACCAAGTAACCCAGCTCATTCAAATTCAAATTCAAATACCTTTATTGAAGATGGGATTAAAAATCAATTCGTTATCTTTTTAAAGTGATAACCCTCACTTCTGGTTTTAATTACACAAATTAAATTGTGTAAGCCAAAACTTGAGAGTTGAACAAGACATATAAAGATTTATAAACGGTTAGCTCAGTGGAAGAGCGCTCGCTCGGAACGCTAGAAGTCGCGTTTTTGTTTTTAAAATCATCCTCCAAACATTATAATAGTCGTTACTAGAATAAGATTAATTAATAAGATTGTATAACAATTATTTTTAACCCGCCGCTCAAATTTTTTGGGTTTTTCAAGAACTCTGGGCGGCACTTCATTGTATGAGCATTGTATTGAGCAGGGTGTATCAATTTCCATCAGCTGAACGTCCTGTTCTTCTTATCCCTTATTGTCATTTAAAAAATTGTTGTAAAAGCATATACATCGCCTAGTAAAAGACTTACCAACGACTTAACCGAGTAGTAGGAATAAGAAGCTTATGTTTGCTGCACGTTGACTCATTAGATTCGTCTTAAGACTACCTGAATGTGTAAATGATTAAAATCGTTATTCATTGCTCCTTCATTAACTGCCGTTATAATTACCTCATAAGTCGTGAATAAAAATATGACAAAATTTCATCACACGCAAATCATTTTGCAAATATTTCCTCAACTCAATGCCTTCGGTGCGCTTGATTTTTGTGCAACGTCGGGTTCAAGCCCTTGTGAGCCCTGTGCTAGTAGGTCAATGAGTCATTCCCGACTCGTGGTGACACCAGTGTGACTACGGGTAATTTTTTTCCTCATCGCCACACCAACGAGGACAACGTGGTGGTCTTAAAAGAGGACATGGAAATTGACATTGAAAGAAGCCCAAGGAAAAAGAGACAAATTGAAAAAGGTAAGTTGGTTATTAATACGCAAATGAAACTTATTAATAATTATATGTCTTAAGGCCATTTTATGGAAATACTTCGTTAATTAATGTACCTATGTACAAAAGTTATACATCTTTATATGTTCGTAGGTGTGTATTTGTTATTTATGCAAATGTTCTGTAGCAAGGGGTATTAAAACACGAGGCGAAGCCGATTGTGATAATAGTATCACATGAGTGTTTTAATACCTAATTATTAACAGTTGCATACAAGACTTAATCTACACACATTATTAGGACATTGGGTGTTTTAATGTTGGCAATAAGCTGTTTCAGAATCTTTAATAGAGGATTTAAGGCATGGGTGTAGATAAAGGTTTTTACACGATGTTTTCGTTTACCGTAAGAGCGTCGAAAAATGTGAAGTCTGAAAACATAAATACATTGGTAGTGTCGTTTGTGCGCTTCTTGACTGAAAGGCAGTGGTAGCTTTTACGCTACCAACCATTAAAACCTAAGAAAATTTATACGTCTAGATGGAGCTTTTTATTGATAGATGACCGATGAACAATCGAGACACAGGCCAGGTTTATTACTTTAGTGTGCATGACAAGTCACAAAGTGACATGTTGTACGTGAGTGTAATCGCGATTTGTATGACACTTTGAGTTAGTTTTTTTTATGAAAATAAATGACGAGACGGGCAGGACGTTCAGCTGATAGTTATTGATATGCCCTGCTCATTACAATGAAGTGCCGCTCAGAATTCTTGAAAAATCATAAAATTTTGAGTGGCACAACAATCGCGCCCGTCATCTTAAGACATAAGATGTTAATTCTTATTTGCCCAGTAACTTCACTAGATACGGCGCCCTTCAGACCTGAACACAATAACGCTTACACATTACTACTTCAAGGTAGATATAGACCCTGAGTGGCACTACAATTGAGCTTGTCAGCTTGAAACATAAGTTGTTAAGTCTCATTTGCCCAGTAATTTCACTAGCTACGTTGTTTAGTGTGCGTGCATTTCTCAATAAAGAGGTTAACCGTCAACCTAAAGTTTTCTCGACGTTTCCACAGCTGTCACAGTCCTTAGGTGTATAAACATAATTCTTAATTATTGTCGAAATTTTTCACATCAGCTGTGCTCCAAATTTCAAAATATATTGTGAATTAAATTTCAATCAGCTCTTTATTTATAATAAGACCTCATTAAGAGGTAAATTTAAAAACTATATATATATTATAGGTATTTATTAATACCTTTGATTGAGAACTTCATTCCACATTATTATTTCAGCAAGTATTTAACCGCTTTATCAGGTATATAGCTTACAAAAGGATGTAATCAAATAAATTATTAGAAGCTTAAATGGTAATCAAGCTAATTAATGCTAATTATAGATTTGTTTTGTCAAACCGTTGAATTAGAAAATGTATCGGATATTTCCTGATTGCCATCTTACATACTAATAAAGTCTTCCTAAATGGCTGGCTCCTATAACACTTACAGCAGGATGTGAGCGGGAAGATTACTTAATATTAGGTGCTAATAATAAGCTCGGTTGTCTCAAAATTTCCAAAAAATCCATCACCGTTCGCCAAACTATTTTTTTATAGAAAAGGCGTACAAACGAGCGTATGGGTCACCTGGTGTTATGTGATCACCGCCGCCTACATTTTCTTGCAACACCAGAGGATTCACAGGAGCGTTGCCGTCGTTTTAAGGAAGGTGTACGCGTTTTTTTTTGTAGGTACCCATGTCGTATCGTCCCGGAAACACCGCACAAGGAAGCTCATTCCACAGCTTTGTTTTACGTGGAAGAAAGTCCTTGAAAACCGCACTGTGGAGGGACAGCCAAACAGCCAAATAGATTACCTATTAAATTATTTCGAATAAATGAGCTAAAAGTGAAAAAATTACTACTAGAGATCTACCTGTTTTTAAACGAAATATTTTTAATTGGTCCCCCTGCAAACGTGCTCCTTCAAAGTTCACAAAACTTCGGGTTGAATAAATAAATTTTAAAATGTGAAACCCTTACGCAAACACCTTATGTTAGAAAAAACAGTAATAGTTATACGCGTTTTAAACCTTTAAAAAGTATATTATTATTTAAATGTGTAACACTCGCGTTAAAATAAAATCTACTTATTTTTATTCCGCACTAAGAATTATAAACGTAACGCTAAATTGAATCTGATATTAAATGGTACTTTGACTTTATTATAACACTGTTAAGTACCAGTTATGTAAAATAGTTTTTGATAAATTATACGTCTAGATAGAGTGTATTGCTGCTAGACAACCAATGAAAATAGGCAGGTTTATCAATTTTTTTTTACTTTTACTTTAGGGGAATACAAAGTCACTTTGTGTCAGTGCACGCAGAGGATATCCAAATAGAGGATAACTGTCATCTTCAACTTTTTCAACGTTTTCACATTTGTCACAGTGTATCTAGACGTATAACGGCCGTTCCCAATAACTATCTAAAGATAGAGATAAATTACTACCTTCTACTGTCAGTATGTAGCTGTCAATAATCTGAAGCTGTCCCAATATACACGATAAATCATTCTTATCACCTTATATTGGGATGCGTGAATTGCAATTTCCATACAAACTTCTATCGCTGGTGAGCTATACGTCCTCCTATTGACAGACAGTGTATACGGATAAGGTGTGTAACCGTCGATAAGTTTATTGGGATAGAAAAGTCAACGATAGTTACGATTTTTATGTCAAGTAAGCCACAACCGGAGTTAGACTGAATATTGGGAACGGCCGTAAATGATCTAACGGCTGTTCCCAATATAATATCTACAGATAGAGATAAATTTCTACCTTCTACAGTCAGTAATTAGCTGTCAATAATCTGAAGCTGTCTCAATATAGCCGATAAGTCATTCTTATCGCCTTAAATTAGGACGTGTGAATTGCAATTTCCATACAACCTTCTATCGCTGGTAAGCTATACGTCCTCCGATTGACAGACAGCGTGTACGGATGAGGTGAGTTACCGTCGTGACAGTAAAATCGAAATTTTTATCTCAAGTAGGCCACAACCGGAGATATACTGAATATTGGGAATAGCCGTAAGACAAAACTCGTAGTAAACAAAAGTGTAAAAACTATTAAAGATATTATATACCGGACAAGTAACAATTCTTATTACTCGTGAGTCAGGCGTTTCTTATAACTGAAAACTTGGTCACGGACAATTATTTTATACATAATATAATATCCCCTACCAAAATTATAAATGTAAATGTAACTTTGCTTGCTACGCTTTCACGCCTAATCCACCGAACCGGTTTTGATAAATTTAGTACAGAGAAAGACGAAAGCTTGAAAAAGGACATAGGCGATCTTTTATTGAAAAAAAATAAATGGAGGGGTTCAAATAGGGGATGGCAGTTTGAATGGAAATTCGTCAGTATCGAAAATAAAACCATAAAAGTATATTTAGGCACTTGATAAAAAATAATTTGTTCGAGCATATTTGAAACTTTGACCTACATGGGGATGAAATAAGAGATTAAAGTTCACGGGGAAATTCTATTAACGAGAGTGTCCACAATGACAAGGGATATGCGCTGTATCGCATATGTAATAGAAGAGCGCTACCAGCCGCGGAAAGATCTGTATGTATGTGTTTTATTTGAAAAGTATCCTAATAAATAAAAAAAAAACCCAAAGCAACTATTCAACGCGGACGAAGTCGCGAGTAAAAGCTAGTAATTTAAATAAAATCGTATTTGTTAATAGAATGTGTAATCCTCGCATTTGCCAAAGTAAATAGTATAACACGAGTAGTTAATACATCTACATCCAGTGAGGCAATGTTGACTATAAGCAGGAAATACGAGAGATGGCGACGAAATAGCCTCACGATCGGTTTTGGTGGAGAATGCAAATTAATCTCCCAACCCTCCCACCGATGAACAGTCGACGTGCCGTGTTTGAGGACCAATGTAAAATGATAGATTGAAACCACTTACGGACATTATCACCACAAACGTTAATCCAGTTGTTACTTGTTTGACTGTCGATTGTTGCGTTAGCTTTAACGTTGTGAAAGAATGATTAAAACACCTACAATTTTGTTGAAAGCGATTTATGACCTCGTAATTATGTCAGTTTACAATAAAAAAAGCTTTTTCATTTCATTCTTTATTATATTTTTCTTCGGGTGTAATAGGCGTGCGGTGCAAGTGCGGACGAGAGCGAGCGCCGGCCGAGTACCATACAGGCAGTCAGGGAGGAACTATCGAGCGAGGCGGTTGTGTCGCATGCTCATGCTGGGAGCACAACGTTTTTACTATTTAATCGTAATTACTGTGTGGAGTGTACCTGATTTTACAATTGTAACGTTAATTGCTGATTATTATACTTGACTGTGTTTTAAATTTTTAATGTGCTTCGATCCATGGCTCTTTGTGTTGTTCAAATCCTTTGTTAAGGTCTTGTCATGAAAACCCATGAAAGCAGATAACAGGGCAATAAGCAGGTATCAAATACATTTTTTTATATCGAGAAGTCTCCTTTTAAGATTTCTTTTTGAGTAACCAAAAATTTTAAATAACAAAAAGCTCGTGGACATCGCGCCAGAGTTTCATTTGAATAGAGGGCTGTGCACGATCAGCGCTGTTTCGCCGCCTTCTTCGCATCGCAAAAGCAAAAGACCGGGCAATGTCAAAACAGATATGGTAAAAAAAAATTGAAATGTTAACTGTAAGACCAGTAAGTCTTATATGACCGTATGTGCACAATTAACATGACTTTGGAAATTAATAAATAAAATAACTGTCATAAATCTCCTATTTCAATAACCTCAATAACAATATCAAGACAAGTTAGGAACCATAATCATTTAACCCTTTTTTTTATGGAATAGGAGGACAAACGAGCGTACGGGTCACCTGGTGTTAAGTGATCACCGCCGCCCACATTCTCTTGCAACACCAGAGGAATCACGAGAGCGTTGCCGGCCTTTAAGGAAGGTGTACGCGCTTTTTTTGAAGGTGCCCATGTCGTATCGTCCCGGAAACACCGCACAAGGAAGCTCATTCCATAGCTTTGTCTTTGCCTTGAAAACCGCACTGTGGAGGACCGCCACACATCCAGATGGTGGGGATGATATCCTAATTTGTGGCGTGTCGTGCGAAGGTGGAATTCGGCGGCAGGAATCAGGTTGAACAGCTCTTCGGAACACTCCCCGTGATAAATGCGGTAGAAGACACACAATGATGCGACGTCTCTACGCAACGCCAAGTGATCCAGCCGTTCACAGAGCACTGGGTCCCCAACAATTCGAGCTGCTCTGCGTTGCACGCGGTCATATGGATCAAGCTGATACTGGGGTGCGCCAGACCAGAGATGACAGCAATACTCCATGTGTGGCTGGACCTGCGCTTTGTAGAGCGCTAGAATATGGGCCGGCTTGAAGTATTGCCGTGCTCTATTGATGACGCCCAGCTTCTTCGAAGCAAATTTGGCTATGCCCTCAAGATGGCCACGGAATTGGCAATCGCTCGAGATTTCGAGACCCAGTATTCCGATACTCGGCGAGGCTTTGAGGGAAGTGTTATCGAAGAGCGGTGATACGACAAATGGGGTTTTTTTAGTGGTAAACGCGCAAACTTGAGTCTTCTGGGGGTCAAATTGGACAAGGTTCAATTTACCCCATTCCGCGACCTTCTCGAGAGAGGATTCGATAGAAGACACAAGTTTCTCCCGGCACTGGTCGACGTTTTCCAGATATAGAGCTGCATGGCCCGTGTATACGGCATCACCAGTGCTGTCGTCTGCATATCAATGTATATTGGAGGTGTCCAACATATCATTGATATGCAGAAGAAACAGCGTGGAAGATAGCACACAGTCTTGGGGCACTCCAGCGTTCAAGGGCTTGGCATTCAAGCAAAAACAACGACTTGTATGCTCCGCCCAGTGAGGAAGCTGGAGGTCCACTGGCATAAGCTCTCAGGAAGCCCAAATGATGGAAGTTTGGAGAGGAGCGCCTTGTGCCATACACGATCAAAGGCCTTCGCTATATCCAGGCTAACTGCCAGGCCTTCCCCCTTGCTTTCAATAGCCGCCGCCCATCTATGTGTTAGGTATCAACTGATGTCAGTTGATCAACTGGTGACCCTCTAGGTATACCAAAAGTTTGCGGCTAATTATGCTCTCCATGATTTTGGAGAGCAGGGAGGTTATAGCAATAGGCCTGTAGTTTGCTGGATCCGAACTGTCTCCTATTTTTTGGATCGGATGGACAAGGGCTGACTTCCATGTGTCAGGGACTACGCCTTTGGAATAATAGTGCCGGAATAAACGCGTTAGCACCGGCGACAACTCAGGGGCACACGTTCTAAACACGATTGGAGAAATACCATCCGGCCCGCTCGGCTTCCTGACGTCCAACGAAAACAGAGCTCGCCCAACAGTTTTCTGTCTGAACGGTACTTCCGGCATAGAGCTCTGACACCGTGGGATAGTCGGCGGTGTTTTTCCGTTGTCGTCAAGTGTCGAGTTGGAGGCGAAAAGAGCACACAGGAGATCGGCTTTCTCTTTTGCCGTATGGGCCAGGGTGTCATTCCTCATGTGCAACGGCGGCATGAACGGATGGTTGAAGTTACCGAGAGCAGCTGTCGACTACGACCAGAACTTGCGTGTTCCGGTCGGGTAACTGGAAAGCTGCTCGCCGATTTTGACGACGTGCTTTGACTTCGCACGGGCGATATGCCGCTTAAAAAATCTGGAAGCACGGTTATATTTCCTCTCAAGAACTTTGCAGTTCGGTTCCTTTGTGCCCAGCGCCGCAACCCAAGTTCTATACGCCTGTTTTTTGCAGTCAGATGCTGCTTTAACTTACGCATTGAACCAGGGCTGTGATCTGCCACCGATCGGAACTATAGAGCTTGGTATAAAAATATCCATGCCCTGCAGTATCACATCGGCTACTGCAACGGCGCAGGCACTAGGATCATTCGAAGGGAAACAAACCTTGCCCCAAGGGTAGGATGCAAAAAAGGAACGCAACCTATCCCAATCTGCTGACTTGTAGTGCCAAACGCGGCGGGTCGCTGGTGGTCTGCGACATTGGCGTCGGATGGGCACTACACTCCTGACCAGGCAATGGTCGGACGTTCCGAGAGGGGTGTCGACAAAGACCTGGTAACCATCGGGATGTGTAGTCAGCAGAAGATCTAATAAGGACGGCATGTGGCTATCCACATCCGGGAGCCGCGTTGGCGACTCAACCAATTGGGACAGACCATACGCCAATGCAAAGTTATGCACAGATCGCCCTGCGTAGTCTGCGGTACGTGATCCAAGTCATTCGGCATGGTGCCCGTTGAAATCACCCAAGACTACGATTTCTGCGGAGGGGATCTGTGCAAGCACGTCGTCAATTGCCGTTTGAACGCAGTCCATGAGGTGATCGGTTTCTGCGTTACCACTATCGGACCTGTAGATGCACGCATAGATGCGGACGCGGTCCACTAAATCTACGCGGAACCAGAGAGTAGACAGGTCCCTACCCTCAAAATTGCCGAGACGGCGACAACAGATATCCTCCCTAACGTACTAACATACCCCGGCATGAGGCATAAAATTGTGCTCAATTTTGTACCCGGGGTACGATAAATATGACGTATCGCTAGGTCGAGATATTTGCGTCTCCGTAAGGAAACACAAGGCCGGCTGCGCCGTCTCAAGGTGGTGGTGGACGGCGTTTAAGTTGGAGTTAATTCCCCTGATGTTACAAAAGTCCACATTAAGCGTGGAGCGGGGTGCCGTGGTGTTACTGCCTCGTTTGTCTGGTCATGCGCGGTACTGTGCCCTCCCCAGAATACGAGGGGCAGCCCGAGCGCGAATGCTCGGGGAGGGATTCTCCGGCTCTACAGGAGCCGGTACCCTCCTGGGGTAATTTATCTTTTGATACCGCTCTCATATTTTTTGTTGGGGGGAAGGGGAGGGGGGGAGGAATGGCCTCCGGTCCTCGACACTAACCTATGCAAAACATAGCGGCACTAGGCCGCTACTTCACGCCGGTATTTTGTGCAAGTGTTGTAAGTAACCCGAACGAGTTTGGCCCGACGTCAAAAGACGGTAGCGTGACTCTCCCACTTTCAATAAGCCCGTTGTCGCCTCTTACGACACCCTAGGGCCTGGGACTACCCTATTCTTTTTACGCCCCGGGGAAGCACAGGGCAAACTTAATTAGGCACATTAAGAAAATCACACAAGTAGTCGCATGGGGTCACATCTGACCCCAAAGCTATGAATAAAAATGGAGTAGAAGAAACTAATCATAGAGAAATCATAATAAACATATTTATCACTTAAAATAATTGAAAACATCAAACAACTTCTAGCTCTAACTTATAGCTCTTGAATTTTTTTTCTCATTGTTCGGTTTGAGAGTTCGAAGAAGATGATAAAATATTTCCTATGGCCGTCTTTTAGTCCTTCTTGTGACTTTAGTCTGTAGCGCATAGTTGATCACTGCAGTGAGACACCTGCTTTGGTATTATTTGGTACTTTCGATCATTTCACTTTTAGTCCATTTCCTTGAGTATATCTAGATAGAAAACAGTAACCCTTCGATGATCCAGGAACATTTTTTCTATTTTCGTACTCTTGGATCTCTGTTAAGGATTCATGGCCACTATGAACAGGAATATCATTTGCAATTTCATCTTACGAGAAAGAAGCCGTGACATCTTGCTCTTCATCCGACAACTCTTTCAGCCATTACCGTATTTGTCTTCCTTGATTCATAATCTCAACTATAAGAGAAAAAATACATAAATTATATTATGCAAAACAAACACTATAGTTAGTCAAAATAAATAAATATAAAATTGTTAAAACACAAAACTTTAAACTTACCTTTTGCCAAAAATGTTACGTAATTGGTCTCATGGGGTCAGCACCCAAGAGAACAGCGACGTGTGCATAGGAGTTGGTATGCTGTTCGCAGGTGATTTGCGTACCTAACGGGGAGGTAGGAAGCTAGAAAGAGCGCTGTAGCGGTCTAAACACTCAAACATATATTTTTTTCGATTAGAAATTGTCTTGACCCCATGCCCCTAATAAAGGGTTACATAAATTGTTAATTATTTTAAAAAATGTATAGAATAAGAACATAATATGATACACAAAAAATTCTGTCTGAATTCTGAAATTTTTCAACCTATGATAGTTTTCAAAGGCAATTCATAAATAATAATATTAAAACCACACAGTTTTGTCAGTCACAAAATAGCATGAATTAACCACAAGTTTTATGAGGCCTTGTGTTGAATAAGCACTCCGAGTTTTTTAATAATTATTTTGTGAAGTCGCTTCGTGAAGTAGGCTCAGGCTTTCCTGAATAGATAAGCCCATCTATGTAAAAATATTATTTATCCTTTAGGTATATTGTTTTAAACTTGCAATCCCCAATATAATTTTTTTAAGGATAATTACATTGACTGTTGCAAACTATTTTAGGTTAACCTGGTACACAATAAGGTTAAAATAGCCTATATTTTTATGGAAGATAAAGACAAACAAGCATACATACGCGTTACCTGATCGTGTGTGATCACCGCAGCCTTTACTTTCTTGTACCACCAGAAGACGTCTACTGCTGGACAAAGGCCTCCCCCAAAGATCTCCACGACGATCGGTCCTGCGCCGCTCTTATGTGATGTATTCCGGCGACCTTGACCAGATCGTCGTTCCATCTTGTGGGAGGCCATCCAACACTACATCTTCCGGTACGTGGTCGCCACTAGAGGACTTTTCTGCCCCACCGCCACTTCAGTTTCGCAATGTATTGGGCTATGTCAGTGACCTCACTTCTATTTTTTTTTATATGAGAGGGGGCAAACGGGCAAGAGGCTCTCGGGATGGGGAGAGGTGAGGCAACCGCCCATGGACATCCGCAAAAACAGGTGTGTAAAGAAATGCGTTGATGGCCTTTAAGGTATAAGTATGCTTTTTTCTTGAAGGTCCCTAAGTCGTATCTGTTCGGGAAGACCGCCGCCGGTAGTTGATTCCACAAAGTGGCTGTGCGAGACACGAAATTTCGAACAAAACGCGCGGTTGTAGTATGCCAGACGTCTACGTGATGCGGATGGTACTTTGCACGTAATGTCCGGTGGTGGAATTCGGCCCCTGGAATCAACCAGAACAGCTCCTCTTAGCACTCCCCGTGATAAATGCGGTAAAAGATGCGGAGAGAACCCACATCTCTACGCAATGCTAAAGAATCAAGTGGATCGGAGATGACTTGATCGTCGGTGATTCGAGCCGCTCTTCGTTGTATGCGGTCAAATGGAAGAAGCTGGTACTGGGGAGCACCCGCGCAGAGGTGAGAACAGTACTCCATGTGAGGCCGAATTTGCGCCTTATAAAGTTGCAGGCGGTGGCTTTTAGTGAAGTACTGTCTCGCCTAGTAAGGCGAGTAAGGCTTGGTGTACTCAGTAGAGTACACCAAGCTTTTTATAGGCCAGTTTGGCCTTCTCTTCCAAGTGACCACGGAACTGTACGTCGCTCGATATATCGACGCCAAGTATGCCAATACAGGCTGTTGTAGTTAGAGGAGTGATCTCGAATCGAGAGGATGCGACAAATGGAGACATTTTAGTGGTGAACGCACGAACTTGTGTCTTCTTGAGGTTAAATTGGACTAAATTTTGTCGGCCCCATTCCGAGACTTTGTAAAGCATAGTCTCGATTTCAGACACAAGTTTGTTCCGATTCTCGTCGACGCTATCTTTTTTCTAATCTTTATGATTTTACTTCCGGCATGTATGACTCGCACCGCGGAATATGCGGTGGTGGTGGTGCACCTTGGTCATCCAGAGTCGAGTTGGACGCAAAGAGGGAGCCCAGAAGACCAGCTTTCTTTTTCGCGTCATGCGCCAGTCATCATCCCTGTGCAGTGGCGGAACGGCTGGCTGGCAGAAGTTTCCTTGGACAGCCTTGGCGAGTGACCAGAACGCACGAGTTCCCGAGGGAAGGCGTGCAAGTCTCTCGCAAATTCTGCCAATGTACTTCGACTTCGCCTCAGCAATAACTCTTTTGAAGGACCTGGAGGCATGATTGAAGTGTTTTTTTAGTTCGCTGGAATTCACATCCTTAGATACCACCGCATTGACAGCACTCCTGCTTTCGGCGAGAGGCCATTTTGCAGAAGCGGTCAAACGATGGTTGGGACCTGCCACCGATAGGCACAGAGGAGGATGGAATGAAGAGTTCCATACCTTGCAGTACCACATCAGCAACAGCGTCAGCAGCGGCATCTGGATCTCCCAGCGAAAAACAGATCTGCCTCCACGGGTAGGATGCAAAAAATCATCGCATCTCGTCCCACTCTGCTGACCTATAGTGCCACACGCGGCGACAGACTAAGAAGCGGGGCCGTGTTAGGCGTGTGATTGACACGGTGCTCCGTATCAGGCAATGATCCGACGATCCTAGAGGAAGGTCAAAGGAAACAAGCTAGCCGTCCGGATGTGAACAGAAGGTCCAACAGTAAAGGTCTAAAAAATCTTGCACATCTGGGATTCGCGTTGGCGCAATAACCAGTTGCGTCAGACCATATGCTAAGGCGAAGTCGTGAACAGACCTCCCTGCATGATGTGTGGTACGTGAGCCTAGCCATTCGGCGTGGTGGGCGTTAAAATCGCGAAGAAACACGATCTCTGCAGTGGGGATCTGCTCCAACACGGAATCTGTAGCCATTTGGATGTGTTCTTGGAGCCGGTCAGTCTCTGCCTTACCGCTATGGGACCTATACAGGCATGCGTAGATTCGCGGATGGTCATTACAGTCTACACACAGCCAGATGATGGATAGGTCCCGTCCTTAAGAAAACTCAGGCGTCGAGAACAGACATCCTCCCTGACGTAAACGCACACGCCAGCCCGTGGTATAAAAGAGCGTTCCAAATTATACCCCGGGTATGAAAGGTAAGATGAATCAGCCAGGGAGGATATCTGTATCTCGGTTAAAAGGAGCAGGGCCGGCTTCGCCTTCTCCAGGTGAAAGTGTACGGCATTTAAATTTGAGCGAAGCCCTCTGATGTAGCAAAAGTCCACAGCGAGTGTGGAGGAGGGTGGTTTGAGCCTCCTGCTCTGTTTACCCCGAGTCAGCGCAGATTTGCCCCCTCCAGAATACGCGGGGCAGCCTGGACAACCAATATTAGGTACAGGCCCTAATTGTGGACGCCCAGGGATGGATTCTCCAGGGCTGCATAGCCTGGTACCGTCCTGGTGTAGTCTATTTTTAGTCCGCGCTGACATTTGTATTTGGGAGGGGGGTTGTAGGCCTCCGGATACCCCACTCACCGGACGAAACAAAGTGGCACAGCCGCTATTTCATGCCGGGTTCGAATCGGGGAGTGGTATATCTCCAGGCGTGCCTGCTCAATTCGGTTGTGTCGGTGAGGACCCAACATGGCACTACCACTCCTAATAACTCCTTCTGTTTCGCTCTCGCAGGGAAGATTCCCTTTCCAAGAATAGCCCTCTCTATTGCCCTCTGAGTGACCGTGAGCTTTCTCATCAGGCCCATAGCTAGCGACCACGTCTGCGTACTGTAAGTCATCACGCAATAAATAACGCATAATACAATAATATTACATAAAGTTCTTAAAAAGCAGTGCGATGTGAAGATGTTTGTATCAAAGTTTGCTGTAGCTCTGCTTAAAGTACCACTGCTATTTTAATTGCTCAATCAGTAGTTAAAATTCAATTTGACGTAGGTAGTTACCATTTTACTGCATTCATCTTTTTTGGTTTGTTTACTGTCATACTGTGAACCCAAAGCAAAGCCTAAAAAAAACAAAAAAAAACCCAAACGTTAATAAATAAATTATGATTAGTTATAGCTTGAATTTGTGCAAACAAAAACATTTGGTTGGTTACTATTACTTAGAATTATCTATTTTCTAATTAAAGCCGGTCAGTCACGCAATACATCCATTAAAACAAGGGCCTGTCCTGCATACTAGAAATTGAGTGATTTATCACCACTGTATATTCCATTCATAAATGTCAAAATTTCTTGTTTTGTGTCTTGTAAGTGTCTAAAAAGTTTATTATTCAACCCTCGATACCAATTAATATTAAATTTTATAAAGTGTAGTTGGAACCTATCTTTTAGCATAAAAATGTTATATGCATAAACTTGCAATACACAAGTGTAAAGACAATCAAAGCGTGTGAAAGAAAAGTACATCTCTAAAGGAGATCCAGCTAGAAAGAAACTCAGGTAAGCAGATCTTTTTATTTTTATGAAAATACGGGACGAGACGAGCAGGACGTTCAGCTGATGGTTATTGATACGATCTGCCCATAACAATGCAGTGCCGCTCAGGATTCTTGAAAAGCCCAAAATTGTGAGCGGCACTACAATTGCGCTCATCACCTTGAGACATAAGGTGTTAAGTCTCATTTTCCCAGTAATTTCACTAGCTACGGCACCCTTCAGACCGAAACAGAAAAGTTTGCATATTACTGCTTCACGGCGGAAATAAGCACCGTTATGGTACCCATAATTTAACCGGCATCCTGTGTAAAGGAGCATCCCACTGGTACATCTATTGTAGCTGTAACCGATTTTGATTGACAAGTCGTAACAGGAGTCATAACAGAATCTTAGAGTTCTTTGGAAATATCGCCAGATAAGATGGCTACAACCTCGAAAAACTGATGGTTACTGGGAAGGTAAATGGACGACGCCACAGAGGTGGCAGCCCTATACGATGGTCTGACGAAATCCTCACATCTCTGGATACCGGACTTCATGATTCACTACTCGTAGCCAAAGACAGACACAAATGGCGAACTATTGTCAAAAAGTTTAACCCTCAGAAAAATCATGACTCAGCAATGAGGAATACGACGCTAGGAGGATGATAAGGAGGAACAGGTAGGCGCTTTGCATTAACTATTTATTATTTTGAATATTAAATCAAATGGCCAGGCATTATCGGGCTGTCACTAAAAACAAATGGCGCTCTGAGCTCTCTAAAAAATAAATCTTACCAAAGATCGCCAATAATTTTATCAAGTCTGTGGTCATTTGGAAGTCAAGGCTAAATTGGCTTGGGAGAAACTGGCAAACAGAAACGGATTGGAATATTACTTCAAGCCGAGTCATATTCTAGCGCTCTTTAAAACGCAGCTTTGGTTACGATTAGGGTATTGTGTATCTACCCCAGTATCTGCTCTTATTATTTACCATGTGGCACAATTTGAGTGTGCAATGTCCTTCTACAGTCGTATTTCACGCAGCTTTCTTTTGAATTAATTTCACTCTCAGTGAAATTCTGTTTTACAGGACGATACGCTCCTTTGATTTCTCTTGGCGATGGTTATTCACCACCAAGTGACTTTTACCCATATTCCTGAAGGAAAAACTCATAAAGTTTTGACGTTGATCATCATTTTAAAATTTATCTTTTCAATCATCCGTGAAAAGAACCAGCAGTACATCACTACTTTTGGCCCGTATCTCGTAAAAGTTATGCTTTAGAACACTTTTAAATCAATTGTTAAGGTACGAAAATGCTGAATATTAAATTTAAAGTTTGTAATAAAGTATCACTAGAAAGTTGTAGAAAAGTTTGGAAAATACATAGAAAATACTTAGCTGACCTCTACTCGGTGAAAAGAATATTCCTACCTAATTTCAAGTCTTTAGCTCTAATGGTTCTAGAGATATCGTGATGAGTGACCTATACACGTGGAAATCTCTTATATATATATATAGGTAGGTGTAGTTTTTTCAATTTGTGATTTAGAAACCAATTTGTTTGTATGTTGAGTAAGAAAGTGTTTTTATATAGATATTGACACTTTTTGTAATAATGATTTCATTTAGCATCTTGTGGCTTAGATGGAGGCAATTTTATATTATAAACTGACTTCAGAAAAGAGGTTTAAAATAATATGACTTTGTTTTTTGTGGGAACAATTTGAATATATATCAAAAAATTTAAGTGTTGATAATTTGATCTTGTGTGTGATTAAATAATTTAATATGTATACTAGATTAAAGGGAATTTTATAAGTATACAAATTTAAGCGATCTTAGTTCGTTCAACAACAAACCAAGAAATTGTAAAATATGGTAGTACTATATAGCGATGGGTTGGTTTTATCCAATCAATTAGTGTCATAGAATTAAAATTTAACAAACCTTTTAGAGTCCCTTTCATACCTAAACAACAATTATTATATGAAATTAGAAACATCTCTTTAATCGCAACTTAAAAATCAGTGTTTGCACCAAATAATTTTCCGATTTTATATTTGATACGTTCTTAACACTATTACAATAAAAATAACGTGATCTTTGTTTACAAATTCTATTATCTATTATCTATTAAGCCTTTTTTATTCTGAGTTAGTACTCTAACTCAGAATAAAAAAGTCTCTTAACTCAGTATGCCGCTTGGCAAAGGCCTCCTCTAGCTCTTTCCATTGTAGTCTGTCATGGGTCACTCTTCTCCAGTTCGTTTTACAAATTACGTGACATTTAATTTTAAGAGTAAAATATAATATAGTTTAAGATATAAGCTATAATGAACATTAATATACATAACTGCAAAATTAGAAATATCCTGTCCGTTGTGTATATACGTACACTGTAAAGGAATTGTTCACTGCTACAGCATTGACCGCAAATCTGTCGGAACTGTCTCAGCCATTGAAATCGGATTACTGGAGCTGTGACTTCATAACAATAAGGGCCGCATTTCAGATGTACGTAATTCAGAGACTCTGAAGTATTTTTGCATTTTGAATTAATGTCGTTCGTTTTACGTGTTATTTATACTTCAAGAATCAACGTTATAAAGTACACATTTTTTTTTTGTAAGCAGATGACAATCCTTCATCACACATACTTGAAGCTTCTCAGAGCCGATCGATCGTAGTCTAACAATTTTGAGATAGATCTCCAGCAGTTCAAGCTTGAGCACCCCTGACATAGAACCTTCATGGTTTGAGATTTTTGGGTGAAACTTTTTTTTATATGGTACCTACGTAGTTCTTTTTTTTTAAATATGCAACATACGATTATCGACTCTAAGTTGTTTTTTTTTATTCAGCTTAGACAAGAAAGATGGATACTTCGAAAAGCGAGTGACGCGGAACTAATCCGATAGAAACAGCTCGCAATATCAATGTTGCGTTTGGAGAGGGACTGCTTATGAACGCACCGTGCGATTTTATTTTAAACGCTTTCACTAACGTAAAAAGGGCGCCGTTGTTAGTGAAATTTTGTAAGAATCCTGAGGGGCACTGAAATTACCATCGGCTGGTCTTCTCGTCCGTAATTGGACGTAGTTTCTGAAAAACGTAAGCCACAAACATCACATTTTAAGGAATTTGTGTTTAATATTTAATAAATATTAGTATTTTCCAAGTCTTTTCTTGTTCTTAACTCAATTTCAAAATGATTGTGGTTTGGAACGATTTTCTGTATTGTCATTTAAAAAAATCCTTACAGATATATTTAATGTAATGAGTAAATATTATTAAATACAACAAACACGTTTGGAGAGTTAAATTCAAGTTATCGCGTTGTGGATTCACCTCATTTACATTTAAAGATGTTGAAAGTTAATGAAATCCATAATTCAACAGAATCTAGGAAATTCTGCTTACGTTTGCTTATTGTTATTAAGTATTATTTCGGTACCACTTTGCAGGATATCAGGCAAGCAAAGTTTATTATATTAATTTTGCAATTTACTGGAAGCAGCTACCAATTTTCAGAAACAGTTATATATATTAGCTTGTGGATAAAGTTGTGAGATCCATGTAATACTAAGTCGATCAATTTATTCAATATCCCACACTTAAGGGTTCTTCAGTATTAAATTACTACGTAATTAACTCACCTTACAACATCTTATAGTGACCATATCAATATTAGAAATATTTTACCTCTTAAATAAATAGATTTATGTACTTGTCGATCGCATGAACACACAATGTATTTCACAAGTAATAAATAATAAGAAAAAAAGAAATAACATAATTAATAATAAATTTGATAACTATATTTACAATACTATTTATTTTATTTATTTATTTATTCAATGAACAAAATTATCTTAATATATATAATAATAAAGACATACTCGCAAAACCTCTAAGGTTTATGTGCGAGCGGTAAGTTCGCATTACAATAATTGTTTTAATAACTTAAGGCTTAATATAACATATACTAGTATTATTAAAAATTAAAAAAAAAAAAAACATTTGACTATATAAAATTAAAAATATTATTACTTGGAAACGTACCAAGAATACTGGCAGCATTTCCGCGTTGGATAGCTAGGCTGACCCGTTACAATAATTATTGTTATTTTTGGAATCGGTATCCTTCCGCCGCGACCCGCTCTGTCCTTTCGCCTCCTCGCGACTAAAGCACATCTTAACTATGTATGTAGTAACAAACCTATCTTGGATGACACCGACTCCAAAAATTACAATAATCGTAACTAGAATTAGATTAATTAATTAAATTGTATAAAAATACGCAATTATTTTTATACTTTTTAGTGCACATTATATCTATTGTTTTGGAATAGTGTTTTTGGAGTCGGTTGTTTTAATGTTATTTTTTTTTATGGTTTTTAGTGAATTTAAAGTACACTAACTAACAATTTGTCTAAAAACATGTAGATGTACTAAATTTTTCAATGCAGCAATGAACGTAAGTGCATTGCAATTTGATTACAGACAGTTAGAAATTCTGCCACAGATCGCACCCTTACTCGTCGTTAAGGTGTCCCATTGATCATCATATTCGACTACGACAATTACTTGACCATAACTATGTTATGGTAGAAGACTAAAATATCCGGATAGCGTTAAAAAGATTCGGCTGAGTATCGTTAATTTGCTCCTAAGAATTGAAGAGTTCCGTTACTTTGTCATGGATGATCCGTAATCAGAACCTAACCAAACTCTCACCAAACTATCTTTGAAGTATATCCTATCCAATTAAAAAAGGATCATCGAAATCTGTTGGCGCGATATTGAGTTATTCGTAAATTTATTATCCACTTTGCTACGTATGTACAAATTTAAGACTTTCATAGTTTTCTCATGGATTCTATTGTCAGATCTGGACCAAATTACACGGGAAACACCAGCTTTCAAATATAAAAAAAAATATCAAAATTGGTTCACCCAGTCGAAAGGTAAGGTAGTAAGAAGTAAAGGTAGGTTTGAGGTAACAAACATAAAAAAAGAACATACCGACGAATTGAGAACCTCCTCCTTTTTTGAAGTCGGTTAAAAAGTACATTGCCTAATATTTTCATGCTATTATGAATATCATAAGAAATACATGATT
>CATIXQ010000018.1:5740900-5766486 GCA_949711755.1 Leptidea juvernica | reverse complement strand
CGATAGAAATGACTGTACAATATTGTATATTTTTATTGAAAAGAGCGCAAAAAAAGAATGCTGGGAGAGTTTCTTGCACCGCTTCTTCTCTCTCAGAGTGCTATTTGTTTTCGAAGCGGTAGTAGTATCTAGTAGTATAAGAAATGACATCAAAAAGAATTCTAAAGGAATAAATTTTGAGAATATAAATGCCTTTATAAATAAGAAGAGAAAAATATAATACACGTACTTACATTTTCTTCAAGGCTACAGCCAAATGTAGGGACTAGACCTCAAAACCATTATTTTTTCATATAATTCTGTCACCTGCCTTACTTTTCCAAGATGCTTCTTGCTAAGCCTCCTTAGGTATTCCACAATACAGGCTTTAAGTTAACAATGTGATCGTCCGTTGACTGACATTTTAAAAATTGCTATACAAATTGTTTGATCACAATGTATCAAACATTTTTGATCAATGCAATCAGAATTGATTAAGTATGCACTTTCCGAAGGCTAATATAACATGTGGATATATCATGAATAGCAACCCTTTCATTCATTTTATAAAATGATTTAAATAACTTCTTCATATATTATTTACATGTCAAACTGTTCTAGGGATTTTTCTCTTCCACACATAATTTGTATATCAAGCAAGGTAAGATACAAATATATAATTTATACAGAAATTTTTACAATCCAAATCTAAATACCACGACAATGTGGCCGCAGCACTCTTCCACCAAGCCAGAAAGCTAATAATGTACTTGATTAATCTCAGAAAGCTCACGAGAAGAAATCTAAAAGTCTTTATATGTTTCGTTGGTTTGTGATTGCAAATTATTTATTAAGAGGAACTGCCAGGCACTAACTCTTGAGGTACCCATTGAATTGAATCGAATTAAAGCCCATTAATGAGTCAGGTATACCAGCATGTTGCGATTCGAACGACTGTGGCTCGCGTGGATACGCTGTCACTAATTGATAAATTGATGATACTAAAGGCATAATACACTTTAAGGGGAAGGGAGACTTGGGCGCATTTGGCTTTTATTCAGCTGAAAGTACCGCTGCTTTTTTTATTATCACAATAAGGGACTAGACGTGTAGGACGTTCAGCTGATGGTTATTGACACGCCCTGCCCATTTCAATGCAGTGACGCTCGGGACTCTTGAAAAACCTAAAAATTCTGAGCGGCACTACAATAATTGCGCTCGTTACTTTTATACATAAGAGGTTTAGTCTCATTTGCCCAGTAATTTCACTAGCAAGAGCGCCCTTCAGATAGAAACACAATAAATACTTACGCATTACTGCTTCACTGTAGAAAAAGGCACCGTTGTAATACCCATAGCCTAGCCGGCATCATGTGCAAATAAGCCTGCCACTGGTAAATGTCCTTAGTCGCCTCTTACTTTACCCTTGGGCTTCGGATTTCCTATTCTTTTTATGCCACGGGAAAGCATAGGGCTTTCAATATTGTTATATTTGAAGAAAAGCCGGAGGAAATATTTTTTTACCACTACTACTGATTTCTACAGCGGCTTATGTTGAAAAGAATCGACAAGAAACGCAACAATCACTCTCTTAAAGATTATTTTATACATAAAATTCTCGTGTCCCGGTGTTACCAAACTCCTCCGAAACGGCTTAACCAATTTGTTTGAAAATTTGTGTGTGTATCAGGTAGGTCTGAGTATCAGCCAACATCTATTGTTCATCCCCTAAATGATAAGGGTTACCCACACCTAAATATTTTTTATTGTTATTTTATTATGATTCAGTATTAAAAATACATGCAAATTCAAATTTTCACCGGTCTACGATCAACACATATTTTTGTATCGCGATTTTAATATTATCCTATTCCATCCACGGATGACAATAGACGGAATGACACAATAGAGTTGTAAGATGGCAATCGAATATAATGATCATTGCAGTACGATAAATTTTATGTACGATATATTTAGTAGGTCTAAGAATCGGTCTTCATTTATTTTTTATATGAAATTTTTCATTACTTTATATGGCAATACAACCTTTGCTAGATCAGCTAGTATTAGTAAAATAATAGTAGTCTAGTGACACCTTTTTTTAACAAAATATTCATTTATCGTGTTTCACTGTATATCAAAACGTTTTACAATATTTCGCTGTTCAACGTTTTAAATTTATTTGGAAGTTAATTGCTTACACAAAAAACTTTCAATCTAAGTAATTGATGCTTTTACTGTAATTAAACTAGTGTGCTTTTATTGCACTCTATATTCAGGAACACGTGTTTTCAAACAAATTTCATTATCTTTTAGTTAAAAGTTTACCGCGTACTATTCTTATCTTTAAAATTGTTCTTTAGTGTCTGACTTACAATGACATTGCTCGTTATGCTGATATCAGTGATAGGCTCACCTTAAATTAAATGTATACACTTTTATATAAATAAAGTCTAAGACACTGTTCAGGCATTATCTATAAATAAATTTAAATGTTTATAAAAAAAATGGCTTTGTCATAAATTCTATTACTCCACAGCTGAATATATCTAAGTAATCGGACAGCCTGGGACTAGATTATGATTATTTTATAGCGATAGAAATGACTGTACAATATTGTATATTTTTATTGAAAAGAGCATAAAAAAAAGAATGCTGGGAGAGTTTATTGCGCCGCTTCTTCTGTCTCAGAGCGCCATTTGTTTCCGAAGTGGTAGTAGTATAGTAGTATCTAGTATATTAGAAATGCCATCAAAAAGGATTCTAAAGCAATCAATTTTGAGAAAAGAAATGCCTTTTATGCCTTTTATTAGCAGTTGACCACCAACGCTCAAGCTATTTGAACTCCAGAGATGACATTTACACGTCCATCTCTCTGCCTGTGGTCACTCCCCCATAACTATGGATCGCGATCATCGTCGGCCGAGGATGCTGGTGTTGTGATACATCTTGTTATCTGCCTCCGTCTTGCTTGCTTATTGCATCTCTGACAACTGAGTTGAGGGTTGACCTTTCACTTGATCGCACCATCTGCTAGAGGACCTTTTGCGAATTTTATTAACTAGTTATATTTAGAGTGAATAACTCTATACAATATATAATATGTCACATTGTCAGTTTGTAATACCAAAATGTTTAACATTTAATTATTGTCTTTATGAGTAAAAGATGATGATACTAAATCTTCACCAATGTCTGATTTGAAATGGCTTATTGGTAAAATCATATTTTTAGTATTTATTATTTCAAACAAAAGTTTTAGAGACGATTGTGTCATTTTATGTTGCTAAATCTTTTGTAATGTTAGGATAATGGTTCGAAAAAACCAGTGTAATTCTGCAAATAATTTATTACAAGTCAGCAACATGTTGTTTTCCATGTACCAATACCACTTATGTAAATCACCAATAACACACTAGTTTGATTTGTTACAGATATCGCCCTGAATGTTGACTTTTATCGCTCAGTTTCTGAATGAATGTTTGCATAAGCGTACATGTAAAGAAATAATCTCGAATATTCTCGAACAATCTGGTTAAAAACGTATAATAAAGCATGTTTTTGTAAACACCTTAGTATGTCAAGGACAAGGTTTTTGAAGTAAAACTTCTTTAGGCGCGACTTGGGGGTAACTTAGATTTTTTTTTCTGAAGGAAGTAACACTCAGTAAAAAAGTCAATTGAAACAATTTTTTAAGTCGTTATAATTTTATCGTTTAAAAAAAAACATTTCAATATGCTCAGTAATATTTTTTGAAAATCTCCTAGTGCTTATTTATAACTACTTTTGTAATAAATAATATATAAGTTATCAGAATTTTTCTGACAATTGCGACATTCGTTAATTTGGTTTTGGTTTCTTCATCCATTATAAGGATAGGCAAAGGGTTCGAGCCCATACAGCCATATTCGTTAATATTCAATAACAACGTCATAATATTAATATGTGCTAATATAACCTTCAATTTCTTATTATCAATTATTTTATTTAATGAGTGAATATTTTAAAATGTGCGAATGTTATTAATGAATTATAAAATGAAAATAATATTCAGTCAAAAAAAATGGCGGAATCCCACGAACACTTTACCCTTTAATCAATAAATAAGCATAAAAGAGAAAATCAAGAACCTAATAATGGCCTTAAAAGGCCTGTAAAAAGTTTAAGTGTTTATTTTCTGATGAATAATAATATCAAAATATAACATTATATCATTATTTGTTAAATATATAAAATCTCACTTGATTAAATAATATTATTTATTCAATATATTCAATTAATTCAATTCATAAAAGGCATTATTTTATTTTAGGTAGAGAAAAAGCCGACTTTGCTCAAAAGATGAAGTTATATCGTTAGCGTTTCCAAGAAAAAAAATAGCAAAAAATCTATCAAAGCTCCTCAATAATACGTGACTGCTTATTTGGTAACAAGGCTTTATTTAATGTTATATACTCGTATTCATGTATCTGTTAATTATTCTAAAAGTTAATTATTACTAAGTTTTACTTCAATAGCGCGTAAAGATTATACGCACACACCTTTTTTTGCGCCTTTACATTAATTACCAGCACACCAGTTTACCAATATATTGGAGAAGATCTACGTTATGCTACAAATTTCCTGACCATTCATTTCAGTTCATCATGTATTTTCTCATTAAATTAGTTATTCATAAGATAAATTTTATTGATAAAATTAAGTCTTGATTATTATTATAGAATTTCTGGCTTGAATTGAAATTGAAAAAATGTGATGTAATATGCCTTATTTGTTTATTATGTGACATTAGAATAATTCACTTTTCTTAATTATTTTGTACATTTATAATATTATTTTTTAAAAACGTACTGTTTAAATATGATATATTCCGCGAGCTCTTATTTCCTAATGTTTCACCTTTTCTGACAAAGTACTGAGCATGACTCACGATTATTTGTAAATTTCACACACGTTCATCTTAAACCGATGCATGCCGTTGACAATGTTCCAAATATAGGCTTTATGCTAAGAATAAATTTATCATATTCTCATCTTACGTCATCGTGTATGGAAAGTACATGCGAGCTATTTATAATAAGACCTCATTAAGGACCAATCATTATGTTGAATAACCTTCTGTTATATTCTATCTAATTCTTTAACCAAAAAAAAAAAATATTAAAAAGTTATTATTTGAGAGTGGTACCCAAAAACTAATATTTATTCTATGTTATATTATTGGATTATAGCTATTTAATAGTCCGGTGATCGCTGTGAATTAATTACGTATAAATATGAAACATCCAATATTTGTATGCTGATATATTGGTGAATTGTGTTGTGCATCTATCAATTGTTATGAACTATGATACCACGATTAAAACCACGACAAATAAATTAATTCATTTTATTTCAAGCATATACCTTTGACGTGTATGGTACGAATATATAGTGACAATTATAGCAATTACCTAAATTAGGTCTTTGAAAAAACTGTTCAGGTCTTTTCTCGGTAATAGCTTACAAAATAAATTAATTTGGAATACAAAACGAAGTTTATACCTCTTCGTTATTAATCATAATTTAAAAGCCTCATTGGTGCAATAAATAATGTCGTTAATACGCATAAAGCTGGATAAGGAATGTGACCTTTGAAGAGGAAATAGAACAGAGATGAGTATAGAAAATAAATCAAACATGGCGACTTATCATTTTCAAGCTAAGTAACAAATCTATTATTTGATTCAACATTTGATGCTATTTATTTAAAATAGAACAGATTGACAGAAGCTTCACATTGAAAAATGAGGGCCTTCATTAGAGGTCTCAACTATTATCTAGACCAAGGTTCAGCAACAGGCAACAGTCCGCAAACGAACCGCGATAGGTCAAACACCGTACCGCCAAAGGTCGAACTTCAGACCGCCAACTATTGTCATGTACTGTACACCAGGTACAAATTAATACGAAGAATGGATATCCTATCCCTTTACTTATTGAAATGATATGATAAAGGAAAATATGAAAATTGCTAAAAACTAGCTATCAATTGAGCCACTATGTTAGGCTGACATACGTATGTGAAACATATTTAACAATATCAAATATCGTTCGAGATTAACGGCCACCAACCAGTCTTCTCGAGAACCAAACTTTAAAAAACTGGCTCAAGACCTTCTAAGTTACTCACATTAATTTTATCTTCTTTTTTCAAGTTTCAGTTTAATTTAGGCCTGAATTTGATTTGAAAGCATACAATAAATAGGTGGCAATTAATTATTATCAGCTATTTTTTTCTGGACCTCGTTAAAATTCCCACTGAGTCCGGACCCCACCTAAAACTAATTGTAGACCCCTGATCTAGACCTAGTATAATATACATATTATATTATGTATAATATACAGCATTGACCGCAAATTTGTCGGAACGATCCGTTCAAATCGGATTAATGGAGCTGTGGCTTCATAATGCTAACGAGAGGAATACTATTACTAAACTTTAAAGACGTCTTCGAACGTAAATTCAATTTTCCATTGTGTGGATCTCGAATAAGTAACAATAACCTATTTACTATCTTGTTACGGCACGTATTAAAATTATATTCGTGACCGAGGGAAGCACAAAACACAACACCTGATAAATTTGTTATCTAATAATTGCAAAATGATATTCACTAAAATACTTAGAAGTGTCATTATTCTAAGCTAAAATATTAAAATTTTTAATGACGTGAATAATGTCTTATATATACCCTTAAACAAGGCAGATTATGGCAGTTAAAAAAAATGACATCAAAATATCGATATACATTTAGCATAAAAGCTATATAATAATATGTATAATTCAAATACAAAATTTAACTATACCACTTGATAGCTAAATAAATAAAGATTCCATATGTTCATTGCCGATTGTATACTATTGCTCCCGGTTGAATATATAATATTCATTTTGAATATATTTTCACTTGAAGGAGCAACGATACTTGTTAACCTATTATTCATCCGCGCTCTGGATTGTTGAAAGTAGCCCAATTACCGCGCGGCGCGTTATCTATGCGTATTAATTTTCGTATAGCACAAGAACGCTTATAGTTACGGTGATTTTAAAGAATTTATCTGAAAGCTAGTGAAACAATGTAGTATTATAAAAAGTGCATATTATTTGATTTGTAAATTTATTTTATTTTACACAGACCTTTCTTTTGACAAAAGTTAAAAAACAGTTATATTTTGGAATAAACGAGGATTTTCAAGGAAATGAATTGGTTTTGTTTATAAGTGTATATGGTTTTATAATCAACTTTATTTGTTCTTTCTTTTCGCCGAACTGAAATTTACATGCTTCATAGTAATAATTAGAGATATTCCTGCAGAACGACACGCACGAAATTGACGATGAACAGAGATTGCACGCGTTAGTGACGGATTCATAAAGATTCAACTGTCAGCTCCTGTTGAAATCTATCGGTTGTGTAGGTATATAAAATATTAGTATGATGTAGACACACACACACATACTCACGCCTTGTTCCCGTCGGGGCAGCCAGAGGCAATAGAATGCCAGTTGCTTCTATCCTTACAAACCTCACTCGCTTCCTCTACATTCATTACTCTTTTCATACATGCTCGCTGATTGCGGGTGCTTCGAACCTTTCCTTTTCTCAAAACGTCTCCAATTTAGTAGAAGATCGTTCTACAAGGTCTCCCGCGACCGACTTTTCCACACACATAGTAAAAGAGAAAAAAAAACCAATCAATAGCAACAAAGCAATATAAATAATATATCTATGTTGACGGACTATGCTGGTCAAACAGGCAGACCTCAGAGTAATCTGACATCCATAAAACACCATATGATAGAGTGAAGCGGTGCCAGGAGCATAAAGGAATGAAGGCGTCTGGGCACGTGTACGACGATGGCAGTACGTATACGTACTACTTTTACAAAAAATGGAGTAGGATAAAGTTGTAAAATATTGAAAATTAACTAAAGTTAAACATTGAAAAAAAAAGTGAATGTGTCAAAAATGTGAAAAAGTTTACATTATTAGTGACTGCCTAATTGCCATTAGCAGTTATGAAATTAAGATTCTCCAAAATATAAGGAGGTATGTAGCTTAGATACTTCCACTCTGATAAATTCAATGTCGATGAAGGCATAGATAGGTATGTACTACAAAATGTATGAAATTTACTGTACAGTTCTCTAGCCTCGTGAGACGAGCCACTGACTTAATAGCATTATTGCGTGACTGGGCCAGCGCTTAATTAACAAGATGGATAATCCTAACCACAGACAGATAGATAGTTTTAGATTTGACATTTGAACATGAAAAAGAACCTCTTCATTAATGCTATTAAAACATTAGACGTACCCATAGATTTACAAAATACCAGTAATATAATAAATAATAGAAAAAAGCATGCTAGTACAGGGGTCTAGGCTACAAATTTAATTTTGTTCCATTCGGTAACGAGAACTTTGGTCCATGGAGTCCTAGGGCTATAAGGCTTTTTAAGGAAATATCAAAAAGGTTCGTCGACATCACAGGAGACCAAAGAGCTGGCTAGGACAAAGAATTAGTCTATCTATTTAAAGGGGGATCGCTGCCAGTATTTTTGGAACTTGCCTAAAGGGACTCCGTTTAATAATATACTTTAGTTACTAAAATATGTTTTTAAGTTTTTAGTTTTAGTTTCATTGTTCTAGTACATATTTTTTATTATATATCAATTAATTTATACATTAGTTTTATATACATTTTAACATATTATATAATATGATAATATGTTATACTAAACCTTCAATTAGTATTAATTTCGTTTCATGTTATCATATTGAACTACGAAAAGGTTTATCGAGGAACTTCTTTATAAGCTATAATTTTGAGTATTTAAATATTGTGTACATACAATTCATAATATATCATTCAATCTTAAACCGTAAATTAAAGACTTAAAGATTTGTTTGTGAACTCTTTAGTACATATTATAATAAATATGCTCCAAATGTTCTTTGAAAGATTACTTGCCTTCTTGCTATGAAAAATACAATATTCTATAGACAACGATATATTTATTTCAACAAAACTTAGTTTGAGTAACAATTTAAGTACAGGAAGTTAATGCTTTGTTCTGTAGAATTGTAGGTAATTCAATTGTAGTAAATCACGACTGATTGTGGGTTTGAGAATAATACTGTAAATAATGTTTTCTTGAAACCTAATTTTCATTTTAAAACTAAAGCCTACATAAGTCATATTCTGATGGATGCCTATCCATGCCGATGAAATAAATTTGCAAATTAAAATTTAAAAACACACAAATAATTTACGTATTTTATGTATTAAAAAAACTTATTTTTTAATTAGTAATAATAAGAAATTAATGTTGGTGCCTGTTTGTTGTTTTTAATTATGCAGATGTTTTTATTAATGTTAAAATATAAAAAGTGATCACCGCCCACATTCTCTTGCAACACCAGAGGAATTACAAGAGCGTTGCCAGCCTTTAACGAAGGTGTACGCGCTTTTTTAAAGGTACCCATGTAGTATCGTCCCGGAAACACCGCACAAGGAAGCTCATTACACAGCTCTGTAGTACGAGGAAGAAAGCTCCTTAAAATCCGCACTGTGGAGGACCGCCACACATCCAGATGGTGGGGATGATATCCTAACTTGTGGCGTGTCGTGCGAAGGTGGAATTCGGCGGCAGGAATCAGGTTAAACAGCTCTTCGGATCACTCCCCGTGATAAATGCGGTAGAAGACACACAATGAAGCGACGTCTCTACGCAACGCCAAGTTATCCAGCCGTTCACAGAGCACTAGGTCCCCGACAATTCGAGCTGCTCTTCGTTGAACGTGGTCAAATGTATCGAACTGATACTGGGATGCGCCAGACCAGAGATGACAGCAATACTCCATGTGTGGCCTGGCCTGCGCTTTGTAGAGCGCTAGAATATGGGCCAGCTGGAAGTAGTGCCGTTCTCTATTAATGACGCCCAGCTTCTTCGAAGCCAATTTGGTTTTGCCCTCCAGATGGCCACGGAATTGGCAAACGCTTGAGATTTAGAGACCCAGTATTCCCATACTAAGCGAGGCCTTAGGGGAAGTGTTGTCGAAGAGTATACGGCAAATGGGGTTTTGTAGTGGTAAACTCGCAAACTAGAGTCTTCTGGGGGTTAAATTGGACAAGGTTAAATTTACGCTATTCCGCGACCTTCTCAAGAGAGGACTCGATAAAAGACACAAGTTTCCCGAGAGAGACCTGCATGGCCCGTGTATACGCCATCACCAGTTCTGTCGTCCCCAAGGCTGTGTGCTATCTCGTTGGAGGTGTCCAACATATCATTGATATGCAGAAAAAACAGCGTGGGAGATAGCACACAGCCTTGGGGCACTCCAACGTTCACGGGCTTGGGATTCGAGCAATAACCGTCGACAACGACCTGTATGCTGCGCCCAGTGAGGAAGCTGGAGGTCCAATTGCATAAGCTCTCGGGAAGCCCAAATGATGGAAGTTTTGCGAGGAGCGCCTTGTGCCATACACAGTCAAAGGCCTTCGCTATATCCAGGCTAACTGCCCGGCCTTGCCCTTGCTTTCAATAGCCGCCGCCCATCTATGTGCTAGGTATACCAGAAGATCGCCAGTCGACCGACCAGTACTGCTGGTCGTTGATCAACTGGTGACCCTCGAGGCATACCAAGAGCTGGCGGTTAATTATGCTCTCCATGATTTTGGAGAGTAGGGAGGTAATAGCAATAGGCCTGTAGTTTGCTGGATCCAAACTGTTTCCTTTTTTTGGATTGACAAGGGCTGACTTCCATGAGTCAGGGACTACGCCTTTTTAATAAGAGTGCCGGAATAAACGCGTTAGCACCGGCGTCAACTCAGGGGCACACGTTCTAAGCACGATTGGAGAAATGCCATCCAGCCTGCTCGACTTCCTGACGTCCAACGAAAACAGAGCGGTTTTCTATCTGAACTGTACTTCAGGCATGGAGCTCTGACACCACGGGATGGTCCGCGGTATTTTTGCGTTGTCGTCAGGAGTCGAGCTGGAGGCAAAAAGAGTGCACAGGAGATCGGTTTTCTCTTTTACTGTATGGGCCAGGGTGTCATTCCTCATGTGCAACGGCGGTATGGACGGCCGATTGAAGTTACCAAGAGTAGCTTTCGACAACGATCAGAACTTGCTTGTTCCGGTCGGGCAACTGAAAAGCTGCTCGCCAATTTTGACGACGTGCTTCGATTTCGCACGGGCGATTTGCCGTTTAAAAATTCTGGAGGCACGGTTATATTTCTTCTTCAGAACTTTGTAGTTCGGATCGTTTAAACCCAGGGCCACAACCCAAGTCTGATACGCCTGTTTTTTGCAGTCAGATACTGTTTTAACTGACTAGTATAGACTAGGCCAAACTAGTTTCTTCTAAGGTGTACTTTTTCATGTTAGGCTCTCATATGCTCTTGCGAGCAGTATCTAAAAAAAATGTTATTATTGTTTCACTTATAGTTAATAGTAATAATTTTAGTTAATAAGCAATTAATGAATAAATATTTATTAAAGGATTAAAATTAATTCTGTAAATATTTCTACTATTATACAAATATAGTTTTTTGCTAGTGTCATTCTTAACAAGTTAAGTGCTAAAAACACAACATTTTGTTTTAAGCCAATGTTAGGACGTAGAGTTCAAAAGCCTTTAAGGCTTGATTGACGCTGCAATACTCTATTATATCTTACCAGGATTGGCATATTCGCTCACCAGTTTTGTGGCTTATGGTTGGTTAAAGTAATCTTCAATATAATTATTTTAAATTACCTTTTTCGTACTTTTATAATGACAATTTTTTAAGTAAGTATATCAATTGCAATCTTATGTTATTACAAAAATTATATGTAGTTTACATTTGCAAGGTATTATAATAAAAAAATATATCTCTTATAATATATAACTCATAATTTACATAATATATAGATATACGTGTGCAAAACAGTCTGACCTGATTTAGAGTCCCATAGCGAATATTAATCCGTATATATCACTTATTGTTCCGTTTCAACGTCATGCAACATTTAATATAATACGAATTTTTACCCAGGTTTACTGAGTAATCTGATGATTAATATTATGTATATCTAACTCTTAGTAAGTAAACTTTTATAAATTTTAATTAAATATTCTAACGAAGTCAGCATTGAGAAAAGTACATTAAGCTTTTAAATGCTAATTGTCTCTATATAGAGGCCAAGCGGTGGTTCAGGTCACCTTTTGGTAGGTGATCACCGCTACCCATACTCTATTCCATCACCGAATGAATCCCATAAGGTTAACAGCTTTTTAGTTAAATTTGGAAACACTAAAGAAGATCATTCCAGTAGGATGATTGATTGTATTTGGATGTAATTTCCTTGAAAATAGAAGTGAAAAAACGCCACACTTCCAGACGGTGTGGATGATATTCTATTATGTGGCATGATATAAGGGAGCAGGATTCAGTTCATACAGATCTTCTGAACATACTCTGTGATAAATGCGGTTTGAAGCCAAGATTCCGCACAACGTTGAGCCTGAAAATTCGAACAAGTCTGCATTGCACGCGGTTTTGTCATTCGAGCTTAAATTGGGGTGAACCAGACCAGACCAGATTAGACTAATTCTCCATATGTGCCAATTCATCTCACAGAGATTATTCTATTTTTTATGAAAATAAGGGACGAAACAAGCAGGACTTCAATTAATGGTAATTGATAGGCCCTGCTCATTACAATGCAGTGCCGCTCTGGCTTAAAGAAAAACCTCAAAAATTCTGAGCGGCTGTCTATTAGAGCTAAGCGTCAAATTTTCGAGAGTTGCACGAGAACATCAGATTTTGGACCGTTACACGATATATATAAGTATACAGAGTGGCAGCTGCGACACGCCCCACAAAACCAAAACATAAACAGTTTTCGGTATGGACTAGTGGTTTCAAAAACTATGTGTTTCAGAAACAGAGCCCAAACACGTCGCTCTGTGTATATCGTTATAATATACTATGTGCTGACATATCAAAATTTGGATGTCTTCTGCTCTATCTTTTAAGGCTTCGCTTCTTTCGGGCGTCCCTAGATGGCACTGTTTTTAATGAAGAGGAGAAGAAGCGGCTATCGAGTGAGTGCTCACATTTATTGGCTACACCAGAGAGACCATTTCATTTTTTTTATAAGAGGTGGCAAAAGGGCAAACGGATAAGAGGCTCACGGTATGGGGAGAGGTCAGGCAACCGCCCATGTACATCAGCAAAAATAGGTGTCAAGAGATGCGTTGCCGGCCTTTCGAGATGGAGTATGCTCTGAGTCTCAAGGTCCCTAAGTCGTATTAGTTGGAGAAAACTGCAGCCGGTTCTTGATTCCACAAAGTGGCTGTGAGAGGCAAGAAGTTAATAAGAAGTAGTGAAGCAACCATGGATATCAACATCACCAAAGTTGCCAGCCTTTGAGGTGAGAATATGCTCTAGTTTTAGATCATTGATACTATAACAGCTGTGAAAGCGTCGAAAAAAAAGACTTTAAAACTAACCACTATTTTGAGCAATGCACGCACATTAACACAAAATGTCATAAAAATCGCGAGTAGCTACGTAGCTTGTCACGCACAGTGAACTAATATTCCTGGCCTGTTTTTATCGGTGTGATAACAGCAAGAGACTCTATCTAGATGAATAAATTATCTATAGTAATAATAATAATAAAATATAATATATTGATAAAAAAACCTCCTTGTCTATTGAAGTGACTGTCACGATTTTTTCCATCAAAATTAAAAAAATATTATTTTTTAGCTATTTTTATTGGAATTATCATCAAAAAGTACTATATTATAAAGGAAAACCCATGACAAATAAAACAAAATTAAAAATGCATAAATTTAAATATAAAAAAAGGAAGAAAATATATGACAAGTGAACCAGTAGATTATGTTAACAAGGAGAAATACAAAGCACGCACGTCCACCACCGCAGCTCGTTTCACCAAATGACTCCGCGTCGTCTGAGGAGGTGTACGCCACCCCTCCGAAGAACGATGCGTCGAGTAGTGATGACGAGCTGCTGCCTCCAGCGCCACGCCGAGCACCTGCGCTGCGCTGAGGGAGGCCACCGCTGCCGCGCCTGGGGTCAGTGGGACGCCCTGTCCTGCATCCGGCTCCCGCCGTCGGTGGTGCAGTACGCCGCATGAGATGGACGAATATTATCAACGAAAAAGTCATGCGAGCGTACTATGGGGCGACTGAAAGGGAAACAAACCTCACTGCGTATCGTTCTCGAATGCTTTTTCTGTTTCAGATCCTTGAACCAGGAATGACCGTTACGACACAACAACTGTCTGATCAAGTGCGGTTTATTAAACGCAACAACGTGTTGGATGATGCTACGCTTGATCGACTACGCTCTGAGGTGACATTCTTTACACCTACCACTGATCAATCTCAACCATCTTACAATCAAGCGAACTCACAAACTAATCTGATGTCACCTACAGATTGTAGTTCTGTCGTGGTGGACGTCGAGACTGTAACTATAAGTACCCATGATATTGAGCAATTGAGGAGGGCTTTGGAAGATTCGATTCTCGAGTTCAGACAAATACCAGCTTCTGGGAAACCGCGACTTCCCCGTTTCCCCACGCATGACCGTAATATATCGTTAGTTGTGGCTCTGGAACGTATACTTGATACTTATTTACAATCTAGCCAAGACCTTGCTAATACACATTCGATCCTTTACTGTACAGCCATCGCTTTTTAAGAGATAAAAACGCGTGTAATTGTAACTTAGTTTTTACATTCGATTTTTGCGAAAAATATATTAATTTGATCCGCATTCCTCCGAAAACGAGATCTGGAAAGGTTTGAAACGTCGGGTTAACTAAAATATTAATTAAAATCTAATCTAAAAACAAAGTTACAATTACACGCGCTTTCATCCATTTAAAAGTGTATTTTTAAATGTTATACTCGTGTTAATTGAAGAAAATACTAAATATTTGAAATTTCCGATCGTAGAAATAGACAAACTTTGTTGTACAATTTGATTTACTTCTAGAGCAACAAAGCGGTTTTGTTAAATCGACACTGATCTTAATGGACCTTTCCTGCAGTTTATGCTTCAATGTAAAATAGAAGTGAAGCCATAACTGTATTAGTTATTCAGTAAACAAGTTATCTTGTTTTGTGAATATATCATTCGAATTTACGTTAATTATACATTATACTACGTTTACGTTAATTATACACTACAATTAGAAATGTTCAACAAATTCAAATACCTGGGCTCTGAAATCTGAAACGATGGTTTCAGATGGAGAGAGGCGAGGGAGAGATTCGTCGTAGGATCGGCATGGCAAAAGGCGCCATGTCAAAATTTGAGAAGATATGGAAGAATAGAACCATCAGCATAAAATCCAACACCAATCTTGTGCGATCACTGGTGTTTTTCATTTTCATATATGGCGCTGAAGAAACATGGACTTTAAAGAAAGCCGACCGAAAACAAATCGATGCCTTCGAAATGTGGTGCTGGAGAAGGATGTTGGGCAAACCTTGGACAGCACACCGAACTAATGTGTCGATCCTGAAACGGCTGGGCATATTGACTAGGCTCTCTACCATCTGCTTGCGTAGAACCCTAGAATACTTCGGCCATATCGCCAGAAGGGATGAAAAGAAGCTGGAGAGACTGATGGTAACAGGGAAGGTGGAGGGAAGAAGACCAAGAGGAAGGAGCCCCATGCGATCAGAACCACTGTCCACGACGCTTTACACTCTGCTTCCGATAGGGGCAGATGGCGACAAATAATACGCAACAAAGTACTCTGTCGAGATGATCATGACCCTCAGCACTGAGGAAACCGACGCGAGGTGGAGGATACATTATACGAGTATTGTGTAATTAGTAAATGACAACTAGCTAAGTCAGACCTTAAGCTTCAATATATTATGTCAATGTAACTTACAGTCTAGTATTACTGCAAATAAATTTCACTATTAATTATATAAATTATTACTACTTCATCATCATCAGTATCAGCCGGAAGACGTCCACTGCTGGATAAAGGCCTCCCCCAAAGATCTCCACGACGATCGGTCGTGCGCTGCCCTCATTCAACAATCTTGACCATATCGTCAGTCCGTCTTGTGAGGTCCTACCAACACTGTGTCTTCTGGTACGTTGTCGCCATTCGAGGACTTTACTGCAATGTAACTATTTATTATTTAAACGAAATCAAAACATTGTATTTTAATCAAAATATGGTTACAAAATGATTTCATTAGGCTTATCATATTATGATCATTCCTGATATTTGTAATGAGAAAATATCATATACGGATTGCACATTTACACATAGAGTTAGTTCGTAGCATTATTGAGTTATTTATTAACATTGTATGTTCCATTACGCAAAAGTACTTCCACTATTCATATTAGTTATCCAAAAGCGCTCGGGGATAATTTATAAAAAGGGTATTGCTTACAGCAGATTTTTCTTTTCACAATACCTCACATAACAAACTTATGTTCTGACGCCCGAAAGGACTACGAGAAAGGAATATGAGAAATGAGAAGAGAGATGTCTAAGAATGCAACGTTGAATATGTAATGAAATGCAATTAGATTTATATATTTATTGCACTCCACATAATAATTAAATATAACATAAATTAAAAAAACATAACAAGCAATAGGCGGCCTTATCGTTTAATAGCGATTTCTTCCAGGCAACATGTACTTTAATAGTTTTATTTGATTACAGCAGGTGGTGCTATCGAGATACATATAATTTAAATATAAACATATAGTAAATAATAACCAGAAAAGGACGAATAAATTTGTCACAGTCTAGGTTGTCTTATTCTGATTATAATCTTCTGTTAAATCTAAATAATATAGTTATAATTTGTTTTAATAATGTTGAATACAAAACATTATCTCATTCTAGTTTCAATTAAATAAATGCTTACTGTGAGTAAGCCGTAACAGATTTAGATATGCCATTGGGGAGGTTTCTCAAATTTTGAAGTTCTTCGGATAATTTTTCTTTTGTATCTTTACGAAGACTAATCTGTCTTCGTAAGGCATGTAAATTTATTTTTCGTTGACTTGGTTGGAAAAATCAGAATGCCTTGAATTAACATATGAGAGATTGGAAACTCTATGTACGGTAGGGTAACGGGCATGGGCTCATAGCAAGTAAACAGTACAGCTAAATTCGCCAAAATAGACAAGTTTTCATCTCCAAAGAAAGATTAAAGACATAAATGAAATAAATGTACACACTATAAGTTATAAATGAAGCTCGACCAATTAGTCCCTTATTAATTATTCCAACAGCTCTATTCTGGTTGTTTAATAATAAATATAATATAATACGCTGGTTTAATTGTATATTATTAATTTTTGTTCTCTTTATAGAATTGGAGGATGAACGAGAGTAGGGGTCACGTGATGATCGGTACATTAGAGGAATCACAGGAACGTAACCAGTCTTTAAGGTAGAGACGTTTTTTGCAGGCACCGTATAATAGAAGCACTGGGCAGAAAATTATATTAAATATATCGTTGTCTTGTACTCACAGTACAGGCTATACCAGGTCTGAAAAAATGGCGACGTAAAATTAGCGAAAATGAAAAAAAAAACACCGAAATTTGTTGCTCTTTTGTTGCTAAAAAATTAATTTTTTTGCTCTAATCGATCGCAAAAAATCGGCAATAACGCTAACTTTACATTAAGATAGCGTGGGAATTATTTTGAGATTTTTTCTTATTAGCATCTTTTCAGCAACAAATTAGAAACAAATTGACCCCTATTTGCTTGATTGATCAGTCTACATTCAGTGATTCCCACGCTATCTTAAGTAAAATTAGAGTGATTGCCGATTTTTTGCGATGGGTAAGAGCAAAAAAATTAATTTTTTAGCAACAAAAAAGCAACGAATTTCGGTTTTTTTTTTCAATTTCGCTAAATTTACGTCGCCATTTTTTTTGACCTGGCTATACCTAGTTTAGTGCAATATAATTTGTTTAAAAATGTGTCAGTATTATTATGATGAATCACATACATAGTTATTGTAAAATCATTTTATCAAACAAAACAAATCTTATAACGATATTTACAATACTATGACTACATAAAATTAAAACTATCATTACGTGGAAGCGTACCAAGAATACTAGCAGCATTTCCGCGCTGGATAGCTAGGCTGATCCGTTGACAGAAATAGCTGCCAGCGCTTGGTTTTCCAGTAGCCTTATTGAGGCGCGAAGATAGTATTTGAACATTCTTCGCGCCTTTGGGCCTCACGGGCCAACTGTCTCGACACCAAACGGCACAAAGATGAGACCATACTGTAAATTTATATACGAGTTGTATGTATTAGAAAGTTCCTTGAACTCCACACTATGGAGAAACGCCACGAATCCAGAACATGTTGTAAAGTTAGTATATATGATGGAGGGATTTGACGGACGGCAACCATCCATAGACATCCGCTACAGCAGGTGTCAAGAGATGCGTTGCAGGCCGTTAAGGTGGGAGTATGCTCTAAGTCTCAAGGCCCCTAATTTGTATCTGTTGGTGTGAACTGCAGCGGGTTATTGATTCCACAAATTGGCTGTGAGATGCAAGAAGTTTCACGCAAAACAGTTGAAGAGTGACAATATAACTTTTAAGGTATATTTGATATTTTAAACAAGGGAATTTTAAGAAAATTTCCTTATTTATAAAAAACATGATGCAACCATAAAGCCAAGTAGACTTTTAATTTTTTAAATTATACAACTTGATTTAATATTGTGATTAATTCAAAATTCTTATCATTTATATTCAATTATATAAAACAAACGTATGACGTGTCTTATGCACAAGTACAATTGGCAAACAAAATTTTATGAACGATGCGGGACTCGAACCGACGACTTCCGGCGTTCCGTGCCGGTGCTCTTACCAACTGAGCCAACCGTTCGAGTAACGTATCGTTATAAAATCTTGTATGCTTTGTTCAACTCTCAGGTTGTGGGTTCATCTACAGGATATACTATACAGTTGATAACCTGCTCAACTCCAATATTGGCATATTAGGAAATTGAATTGAGATGTCGCTCTTGTAAATTTAAACAATATGTTATGTTTTTAAAGTGATAACCCTCACTTCTAGGATTTATACACAAATAAAATTTGTGTCTATATTCAAATACAAATACGTGGGTAACACTGAAAATGCTTAGAACTGGCCAGTTAGAAACATTGCTAATGAAAACTTTTTTGAATTTCAAATTTAGAACTCTTTGGTAACCTCATGTAGTATATTGCATTCATTTGTCATTTGTTTTTGTGAATTGGCAGAAAACTAAAACTCTTGTTACACGTGAAAGTGAACTTAAAGCGAGAAAATTTTCAGTCAATGATTTATTATGACTTTCGTTGTGGGCTTACTCAACAACAAAGCTATGATAGGCTGCGATTTCTTTTTTTCTTCTTCATTTTTTAAATGAAGCTCCATCTCGTGCCCCTATTTACAATTGGTTTAACGAGTTTAAGCATGGACGTAGCAATCTCAATGATGATCCGCGTGAGGGACGTCCTTTAACAGCGACTACTAAAGATAACATCAGTGCTGTGCGACGAATGATAGAGGAAGATAAGAGAGTGACATATTAGCAGATACGGGCAAGCCTAGGCATTGGTATGAGTCAAGTTCAAAAAATATTTCACGAAAATTTAGGCGTCAGGAAGCTTTGTACCAGATGGATTCCCCATACTTTAACCAACGACCAGAAACACCTGTGCATGGACTGATGTCGCCAAATGTTGGATAAGTTCAACAGAGGTGACTCAAATTCTGTATTTGACATCGTCACAGGTGATGAAAGCTGGATATATTGCTACGCATCCAAAACCAAAAGATAATCAGCTCAGTGGTTGTTTCCTTTCGAGAATTGGTCAACTAAGGTAAAGAAAGGAAGAAGTGAAGGAAAAAAGATGATTGCCTCATTCTTTGGTTCTGACCAAGGTCATTTCGAGACAGTTGTGCTAGAAGATGGAAGGACAGTTAATGCAGACTGGTATGTCAATTGCTGTTTGCCTGTTGTCTTGAAAAAAATTCGACAGCAGCGCCCTCAAAGCAGGATCCTCCTTCACCACGACAATGCTTCAGCGCACTCCACAAAACGGACTGTTGAATATTTGACTATGGCAGGTGTCGAGATAATGAGTCATCCGCCATACAGTCCTAACCACTTACGCCCTGTGACTTTTATTTATCCCCAAGAACTAAAAATATAATTCGAGGCGTTCGCTTTACGAGCCCTGAAGATGCGGTGAAAGCGTACGAAAATGCCACACTGCTTTTCTCAGTGGTTGCATCGAATACGGCGATGTGTAGAGAAGAACGGAGATTACTTCGAAAAACCATAAAAGTATTGGCAAATTTCTACATTAAACCTTTCATTTTCTAAACATTTTCAGTGTTACCTAGGTATTTTAGCTCAAAATAGGACGTGACATCACTTATTGTCAAAGTCTAAAACTACCACCCATTCCAAAAAGAATGCCTCAGACCTGAGAAGTATGGGCGCCACAAACGCAGCGGGCTTTTTTTCATCAAAAAAAATATGTTTACAACGTAATATTGTACAATTGAATTTATCATTTAATAGCCGTAGCCACAGGTGGTCGCTCCATTCCCAATCTGTGGTATAATTAAGAAAGTCATTTATGTTATATTAACCTTTACCACACAAACGTTTTTTAACAATTATTTTGAATAATGTAATACTTTTGTTTTGAACATTTTCTGGGATCTTATTGTAAAAGCATATACATCACCCCACAAAAGACTTACTAACTCGACTAAGCCGAGTTATATGCATTATAAGTTTATGTCTGTTCCTGGTGTTAACGTTATGGTTATGATAGTTTCTAGCAAATTCATTTATGTGACTATTTACATACATTACATTATCAAGAGTATATTGAGGAGCAACAGTATAATATACATTACTGTAAGAAGGCAGATTTTGAAACATTTTATGATCATATCGCGTGATTTACGCCATGCACTGAAAGCTACACAAATTTCGATGAAGCGTATACGTAGCGTCATAAAAGTACTGCTTACTGTTTCCAATCTGAAGTAAAAGCTACAAACACGCTTACTTTAATAAACCGCAGTTATATTGTTCCATCATTTAAATACAATGAATAAAAAAACGCATTAATAATATTAATAGTTAATAAACATAAAGTGCCCCCTACTAGGCTCTGTAAAACAAACAATTATTTTGTATGCGTAAAACAAACAATATTTTTGTTGTGGTAGATTTTGACGTTCAATAAGTGATTTTAAATCCTATTTTGAATAAAAATATTTGAATTTGAATTTGAATTTATGCAATGGTATTAAATTGTACAATGAATTACCTAAAGTGTATTTGAATTATCAATAAATAAATTTAAATCTTTTATTAAACGCAGACTTATGTCGGAGGCTTATTACAGTATTGAATATTACGTAAACGACATTACAATGTGGAATTCAATAGTATTATAGTTGTATTTTTTATGGAATTTATGGTTCAGCCTTGTTTTGTTTATTGGATTTCATTATTTTAAAAATATGTATATGTTTAAATTTTTGTGCAATTAACATGTATCTGAAATGTATTTTTAGTTATTGACCAACGTCAATTAACGTCAACGTCAACACGAGCAATCTTTTGATTTTATGTAAATTTACACATAAAATACTGACTTCATATACGGTAGTTGATTAAGAGAAGTTTAGCCCACAAATCAATGTAAAGAAGGTGAATTTAAATAAAAATTACTCTAAATATTTTTTTATTGAAGAGTAAGTATTACGGGAATACCCATGACTTACATGAATGAACCATGTGGTCACCTGATGCGGTTCATATTCTCTTGTAACAAGAATCTTTAGAGAGTAGCCGACCTTTTTAAGCGTCTAAAAATCGTTCATTGTATGAATTCAAATAACCCAACTAGCCAAAAAATTATTATGTATAGTGAAGCGACGTGCAGATATTGCTGACGTACTAAACAATGCACTCTCAAAGATAGTGCGTTGGTTTGAGACGAATAATCTGAACGGCTAATTACACCAAACACAGTGGAGGTACACACCATCGTACTTGTTGGCGATGAACCCACCTTGCATAACAACCATACATAGAAACAAAATTTATTTAAAATTAGAATTTTTAATATGAAGCCGCCCCGCATCAATGAATATGCGAGTCGTCAATTACCGCCCATGGGCGTTACCACGCGCGCTCGCGTTGTTTTTGTATTTTATATTGTAGTTTAGTGCTGTGTTTGTGTTCTCCACAATAAATTTTTAGATCAAGTTTATAATTCTTTTAATCTCCTCGCCCTATCACCAACAGTACTTATAAATGACCAGAGATTGTAACGTGTAGACACTACGGTCTCATTGGGTATCACGTTAGATAAAAAGCTTCAATGGGGTAAGCTTAACCTTCTTAAGCTTTTTCTTCTACTCTAATATTTCCCAACTAACAGAAAGACTAAGCTCTGCGGTACAAGCCGTTAGAAAGATAAGAGAGTACACGAATGTTACGACCACTAGATTTGTGTACTTCAGCTATTTTCACAGCATCATGATGTACGGTATTTTACTATGGAGTCATGCTGCTGACATTGATATAGTGTTTGCTCTGCAAAAGAGAGCTGTTTGTGTTGTATATCAGCTTGGTTATAGACAGTATCTCAAAGAAAAATTTAAATAAAAAAATATTATGACTGTTCATTGTCAGTACATTTATGAAAATTTAATATACGTTCACAAAGATCGTCACCTTCTTGCTCATAATAGATTTGATTATTATAACACTAAAAATAAGGGATTGCTTGTAACTAATTCTAATAGGCTTCATAAGGTACATAATAGCCTTAAAGGTAAATGTATACACTTTTATAGTAAAGTTTCAGCCACTTTTCAGGCATTATGTATAAATAAATTGAAATGTTTATTGTTTTATTAAAAAATGGCTCTGTCGTAAATTTTACTACTCCACAGCTGAATATCTAAGTGATCGGACATCAAAAAGAATTATAAAGGAATGAATTTTGAGAAAATAAATGCCTTTTTATGCCTTTTTTTATGAAATTCTCATGTTTAAGCGTTAGTTTCTACATACATACGTTAGATATTCATACTTCACATCGGAACGGCTTGATCGATTTTTATGAAATTTTATATATGTTACTATACATTACAAATAAACATATTCTTTTATTTCTTCCTTTTTATATGAAAATAAGGTACGAGACGAGCAGGACGTTCAGCTGATGGTAATTGATACGCCCTGCCGATTACAATGCAGTGCCGCTTAGGATTCTTGAAAAATCCCAAAAATTATAATCGGCACTACAACTGCGTTCGTCATCTTGAGATATAAGATGTTAAGTCTTATTTGCCCAGTAATTTCACTAGCTACGGTGCCCTTCAGACCAAAACACAGTAATGCTTCATTGCAGAAATAGGCACCGGCTTTCTTTCTTTTGCTACAAATTAACAGTTCAGTTACAATTTAACATTTCTGGGACTTTAAAGGATTAAAAGTAACTCCACAGAAACTTAAGCACTTTTATAAGAACATGTACAGTTGTGCAGATAAGGTTAAATAACGAATGTTGCTAGAGACTCTGGAGTGCCATTTGAATAAAGTTAGCCATTTGATTTATTTGAAAACTTTACCGCGATACATGTGGAATATGTCCATTCACGTTGTATTTATTAACACTTTTAGCCATAAATACTCATATTTTCAAAACTATAGTCAAGACGCGAATTAAGTCCAATTTTGAAATATCACGTATTCCACGTGGAATGAACTAGAAGTTGTATAACTTTAATTGATAACTATCTTACCAAGTACATAACTACATACTATTAAATTATTTTTTTTATTAAAACATGACCCACATTATATGAATATTGCCTTATTTTTTAACCGACTTCAAAAAAGGAGGAGGTTCTCAATTCGTCGTTTTTTTATGTTTGTTACCTCAAAACTTGGTGGGTGAACCGATTTTGATAATTCTTGGAATTAATCGGAATTGGTTTAATGGAAGTCTTAAATTTTGCTGTACATACGTATAGCAAAGTGGATGATAAATTTACGAATAACTCAATATCGCGCTAAACGATTTCGATGATTCTTTATTTATTAGGAAGCATGTACTTCAAAGATAGTTTGGTGAGAGTTTGGTAAGGTTCTAATTACGGAATCCATGACAAAGTAACGGAACACTATCTGTAATCAAATTGCAGAGTACTTACGTTCATTGCTGCATTGAAAAATTTAGTATATTTACACATATTTAGACAAATTGTTAGGTAGTGTACTTCAAATTCACTAAAAATCATAAATATAAAAAAAAGCAACCGCCTTCAAAAACACAATTACTACACGTATTTTTATACAATCTAATTAATTATTGTTAATGTAATAAAAACAGAAGAAGTAGGTTTATTATTCTTTAAAGTAATCCTGAGTCTTAATCAAGTTTATGGCTTATATATGTGTCGGGCACAAAGAGTAGGTTTATGACAGGGAAACTTCATTCAGTACAACATCGCTTAATTACGGAGTATTCAAATTCAGGGCCTGGCTGTTTGTTAGCCGACATAGCAGTTTATATCGTTGACTAGTGAACTCATTATAAAACGCACTTTGATTCGAAATGTTATGATTACAGTACTTTTTAACACTTCCTTATGCTAATACAGTTCTAAAAAAAGAACATTGATTATACCTTCTCTCTTATTTCTCATTAGACATCTTAAATCTTCACAGACAACAATGTTTTCACAATTGGTTAATATATGCCACTTGAAATTACCAGAAGACCGCAAAATACAATCGCACATCGTGACTTGTAGAATTGCAACCAACCCGCCTAATCTGACAATCAACAATGTTGCACATGTTCAATTAAACTTTATCTGCTTGTTCTGTATTCATTATGCACTTCTAAATCTATTGTGATATTTATTACATTTTCCTTTTCACTTGTGAGCGAATCACAATTCAGTGATACATGGGACACACTAAAAGTTTTGCACTTCTATCTAATCGGAACTAGGAACTAGGAATTTCGAATGTTATATTTTTTGAAATGTTGCAACCTTCATGGTAATAAAAAAAAACAATTGGCGGGAAATCATGTGTCATTTGTTTTTTATCACACATCAAAGCTCTACGTTCGCAACGAAAATGGAATTGAGTCGAAAAGATTTTAGAGCGATAATTTTTAAAAGATTTTAAAAGTTCTCTCTCTCCGCAAGACTGACGCTCGTCTTCAAAATGCTTTTGGGAGAGAAGAACCATGCTTGAGCACCATGAGGCGATGGTTTGCTGAATTCGAGAGAGAGAGGTTTTTGAATTGAATTTGAGAGGTTTCTTTTTACGAATTTCGTGAAGGGCGGTCTTCAACTACCATCAACGAAAATAATGTGGCTACTGTTGAGCGGCTAACTGAAGAAAACCCGCAGATTACCCTTGAGACAATTTGAGGACTATGTGGGATTGGTATGA
>CATIXQ010000018.1:5720508-5740890 GCA_949711755.1 Leptidea juvernica | reverse complement strand
AAACTTCCATCGTTTGGGCTTCCCGAGAGTTTATGCAAGTGAACCTCCAGCTTCCTCACTGGGCGCAGCATACAGGTCGTTGTCGACGTAGAGCAGCTCGAATTGTCGGGGACCCAGTGCTCTGTGAACAGCTGGATCACTTGGCGTTGCGTACAGATGTCGCTTCATTGTGTGTCTTCTACCGCATTTATCACAAGGAGTGTTCCAAAGAGCTGTTTAACCTGATTCCTGCCGCCGAATTCCACCTTCGCACGACACGCCATAAGTTAGGATATCATCCCTACCATCTAGATGTGTAGCGGTCCTCCACAGTGCGGTTTTCAAGGAGCTTTTTTCACTTACTACAAAGCTGTGGAATGAGCTTCCTTGTGCGGTGTTTCCGGGACGATACGACATGGATACCTTCAAAAAAAGCACGTACACCTTCGTTAAAGGCCGGCCACGCACCTGTGATTCCTCTTGTGTTCAAAGAGATTGTGGGCGGAGGTGATCACTTAACACCAGGTACGGTACCAGTACGTTCGTTTGTCCTCCTATCCCATAAAAAAAGATGCGAATATTTTATTAAACGGAGAGGTGGTAAAACTAGTGGAATCTGCTACATTTCTTGGCATTTATCTTAATTCCAAATTGCAATGGGGCTCCCATACTGAAGGATTGGCAAATAGGCTTAAATCTGCAGCATATGCGGTTAAAAAAATTTTACAGTTAACTGACATCTATACGGATGGACTAGTATACTTTAGTTATTTTTATGGTATTTATGTCCTATGGTATATTGTTATGGGGCAGTGCCGCCGGTATTAATACCATTTTTGTGCTGCAGAAGAGGGCTAGTCAAGCTATTTAAAACCTAGGTCCTAAAGAATCATTAAGAGAAAATTTTTAAGATAAAAGATTTTGACTGTTGCAGAACCATATATTCATGATAATGTTCTATATGTTCATAAGCACATTGAGGAATCTGAAAGAAACTGTGACAATCATAATGTTAACACGAGGAACAAAGGTTAACTTGTTATGCCTACTACTCGGTTATGTCGATTTAGTAAGACTTTTATTAGGCGATGTATATGCTTCTACAATATGATCCCAGAAAAATGTACAAAACAAAAGTGTTACGTAATTTAAAAGAATTGTATAAAAACGTTTGTGTGGGAAAGGTTACTATAGCATAGACGATTTTCTTAATTATATCACAGACTGGGAATGAATCCAACACCCTCAGGCTCTGTATTTATAATTAATGTTTATTGTACGGTTTAACATTGTTATCTATATTTTTATTTAAAAAATAGCCCGCTGAGTTTCTTACGCCCTTTCTTCTTAGATCTGAGGCAGTCTGTTTTGAATGGTTGGTAGTTTTTGACGTTCAATAAGTGATTTTGAATCGTATTTGATTTTGAATGAAAAATCTCTACAAACGTACGTACATGTATACATAACACCACGGTTATGAGATGCCTTTTCTCAAGCTTTGTACTACGCATGCGCGCAGAAACACGTATTAACACACGTACAACGCTGGGGCCCAAGTAAACAGTGGGAGTTTGCCTTGATAAACATGAGTGGAGAGCAGAGGAGTACGAAGCAGAGCACAAAGAGAACGAATACCAACAAACAACAACAACAATGGGTCAACACTTGAATAATAATATTAAGATGTCCATTGCGCATATGAGGTCCTGGTACATGTTGCTAGGATGACACATGATTTCAACCACTATGTAAGATATTAATAACTATCACCGCCACCATATTTATGTTCTGCTGGTGTCTATGTATTAAGTAATTCGTCGTCCGTATGTCATCAGAATATATTAATTATATAAATACCTCTTATTCAACTATGATCGCCTGGTACTAAAACACTGTATAATGCTTGCTATCACATTTTCTCCCACGTTTAAATTTTATGAATTTATGTGTCTGTCTCATTCTTTCGCCGGCTGATTCCTATACATTTACCTGTTTGTGTCTCTTTCGTCACGCTTTTTCGTTACATCGAGTTTCACATCACAACAATTCTATAAAAGTTTCACGTCAATAAGTAATATTAAACCGTCACATACAGATGAATATGCGTACCATTCTAATTCATTCATATCTAATGAAGCTAGCTTTTATTTAAACGTAACTGTCTGTGTGTAAGTCAGAATTACCCTTGTCCTATTTTATATTTTTTAATTTAATTATGGAGATCGCTAACGGCCGTTCCCAATAATCAGTCTATCTCTTACTTGAGATAAAAATCGTACTATCGTTGACTTTTCTGTCCCAATAAACTTATCGACGGTAACTCACCTTATCCGTACACGCTGTCTGTCAATGGGACGACGTACATATTACCAGCGATAGATGTTTGTATGGAAATGGCAATTCACGCGTCCCAAAATAAGATGATAAGAATGACTTATCGGGTATATTGGGACAGCTTCAGATTATTGACAGCTAATTACTGACAGTAGAATGTAGTAATTTATCTCTATCTGTAGATAGTATACTGGGAACGGCCGTAAGACTTGCATACATAATTACTTGATAAAATTTTAAATATTTAACCCCTACTTTAGTAGATTTTTCCTATGAGTACATTAAATACACTAATGACTACACTCTCATCCAGCAGAGATCAATATCTGTTTTAGTTTAGTGTTTGCAAATCTCTCTAAAATATCAATTCAAGATATATTCACTAAATTAAATTAGATAATGGATTTTAGCTCAATGTTTTCAGTATGGTTCAATTTATGCAGTACGAGTGAATTGAGCACACTGACTTTATGTCAAAGATAACGCAATTAATTTAGGTAAATACGGATTAATTTAAAGTTACATTACCAAATTTTTGTTGTTTAGGGAATGAATGGTCCAAATATCTTAAGCGTAGATTAACACAAATGTCTCGATACTTAAGCTTTTCCCAAAAAACCGTATATACCTTAAAGGCCGGCTGTGTTTAAAGAAAACAAGGGCTTGATAATAAGTTGGAAATTTCTTTTATTTGAAAAAGGTAAAAAAGCACTCTAGGAGTGCCAACAGATTATAATTAATCGTCAGGAAATACTTTTAAGTGTAATGTCTTTGGTACAGGTAACGTGTCGCAAGTTAAATGGTTTTCCCATTTCAAAAAAATCCAACATGCATGTGTATCTATATACGTACATACACAATATATGTATGTACATAATTATATACAGAAGTGTAGGTACCGGAACAATGTCGAAAAAATTTCGTGTCACGTTGTTTGTTCATAAACACATGAACTCATTTTAATTAAATTTTGCACAATGTAAGCAGTTGTATTTGATAGTTTTTATTTCATATAGCTAGTGTAAATATATATCACTAAACTGTCGAGGTGTAAAATAGTGCATCAGGCTCAAAAGGATACCCATATTTTTAGCAGCAGTTTTTACTCTTCTTAAATGAGGGACGTTAAGCCTGAGCTTTAACGTAAGAAAATTATAGCCATCTGATAAAGTCAGATTCTTAACATAAGGAATCAGGCTTGTACAAAATAAAAGACATCATACATAATAGTATCTTGAATAATGCAGAGGTCTGAAAATGTAAAGGGTTTATGATTCGTCCAATACTTGCGGCAAAATAATAAGATTGGGTATTTTATTACAAGTTTTAATAAAAATAATTATTTTTCAAATATTCGAAAATCTTTAGGACAAAATATTTTACAAATGAGCTCATGAAGCGAAAACTAAAATATACATAGGAAAATATTAAAGAGTTTACGAAAATAATTGTTAATAATTTCCCCGAGGAATGGCCCATTCCCATCATGAAGGAGGTCTATTTACCGTATTCGCGTCTTATATCCTCACAAAACATGAGGATTGTCCTCCTCACCAACTAATACAGTTATAGCTTGATTTACATACACTCTAGTAAAAGGTCGTTGTAGACCACTGTTACAAATATTTCTACTTGCTATTTAGAATAAGTTTTACACAAAAGTTGGCCGAATACTTTTTGTGAAAACATGGGATAGATGCTCACGATATAATAAAATGAAATGAAATAATAATATTTATTTTACCATGGAATAGGGTATGTCCAGATCTTAAATATTACAATGTTGCCTAGTGGCTGGATAGTTCCAGCTTAAATTAAAAGTATGCAAAAACTTAAAACTTAATTAAATATTCATATTATTGAAAGTATAGATTTTTCACTCCAATATTTTTCCAGGTCATGTTAATTCTTCTGGCTAGTTTGTCTTCTATTGTGTTCTTGATTTTCTTGATTTGTATTCCAAGTTATATAAAAATCTGTTCGTATTCTAGGGTTGTGTTTGTGTGTGTGTGTGTTTTTTTTTGATATTGAATAACTATTATTTTATTTTGATATTGAAATAAATTGAAACAAAATAAAATAATAGTTTAAAATGAATAACTAATTAGAATTTTTATATCTTTCTAACTTTTTCAGAAGGCAAAAAAGTACTTAATTTTAGGTAACTATAGTTGGTAGATTAAATACAGTTGTTAACTATCTATCAGATATTGTTTATGTAGATTGATACCTACCTATATATTAAGGTTATGTCACAAATTAAATTTCTGAACGCAAACAATATTATTTGACGTACATACAACAGTTAAGGTCTTTTATTTATTGATTGAGGCAGTATGAAGTCTGCCGGGTCAGCTAGTTGCTAATAAAATGGTCGCTAAATACCTTTATTTATACCTAGCTACTGTACCATGGCCTAGTATTATTCTTGATACAGTAGTAGTCGGCCGTGACTGTACTCAATAGCTCTTGTTTTTACGTATTAATTTACATTTTTTTTGAGTATTTGTAGTTTGAGTATTATTGCTGCATCACTTTACATATATTATAACTGAAATTATTTGTGAGTGAGTGATTGTCACAAAGAGTTTCTTGCCACTTCGTCTTATTAAAGCTCAACCCTCACAGGAGGTGGATATAAAAAGAAGAGTCATTTCCTTGACCTGCCTGAATAAGGTGATTTTGATTTGATTACCCTAAAGGATTGAGCTTTTGATTACTGGTAGTAAAAATATAATATTAATTACAAGTTTAAGCAGAATTGACAAATTGTAAGTAGATGTATTTCGTGAGTATTGCATGATATGAAGATTAGGATTATTTTATTGTTGTTTGCTGAGTTCTCGTAACAGGTTTCGTCATGCGCGATGTGAAAAAGTGTAAAAACGATACTATAAAAGTATTTGTGGCCATATATGATTATTTAAGGGAGAAAAAAAAATTAGTGTAACTAGTATCCCCCGTAACCGCACACACACTAGCATAAAGATGCTTCACTTGCTAATATCACGGCGCGGAGTCCATCTTTTTTTACTCGTCCGTGGTTCTATCGAATAAATTACTAAAGAATTCATACATGGATAGAGAATTGAAGCTGATATTAATACCACCTTTATGCTCCAGATAACTTTTATTCACGCTATTTATAACTTAATAGGTCCTAAATTTTAAAAAATCTGGTTAAGATATTGTAATCTATAACCATTAGATAGCCAAGCAATTGTGTTTTTATAAACATTGTAGTGAAATTTAAATTGCTAGAACATAAAATTTATCTATATAAATAATTTTATATCACAAATGTGTACCCTCCGCGGATCATTATACGACGTTTCATAAATCGTAACCCTAATCATTCTGCTAACGTGAATTTTCAACGGGTTTAATGTAACATAATTAATTGTAGAATTTCACCATACAATAAGACATGTTAAAATACTTTAGAAAGGTGTTCTATCCTCGAATTTCTACACTATTTTGGCTTTAAAATGTCCATGGAACTTACATTATATAAAATGATTTTCTTATAGTCAAAAACCAAGATTTAATTTTATATTCTTTTGCATTTGGTAAGAAACGCGACAATTTTAAATGTAGAAAAAAAATATCGTTGATTATTATTGTCCCGTAATTGAAAAATACATTGTTTCTAATATCACAATGCATATTGATGAACTAATGCAGATAAATTTTAATTTAAAAAGTGCAACATTTCCCGGCGCATCTGTATGGTCCCTTGCTCATTCTAATTTATATGGATAGATTATGTTCAATACTATGTACCAGAGAAAAAATGTTTTAGGCCTTTTCCGGTATAGAACTACTCGTATAATTTTGTATTTCTTGAAAATAAATATGGACAACAATAGGAAAGGACTTAAATAATGTATCAAAGTGGAAAACAAGAATATTCATTCAGTCATTCATTCAATTCAGTTGCAATTATTCTGATAGTTGATACTGGATTAGATCCTATAGATGAAGCCAGTACCTGAGTGCTGAACAAGACATACAAGATTTATCAACGAGTCACTCGAACGGTTGGCTCAGTGGAAGAGCGCTCGCACGGAACTCGAGAGGTCGCAAGTTCGAGTCCCTTATTTATTTACTAAGGTTTACCAACTAGATACATAATTTAACATGATATATGAATAAGATAAACATAAATAAGAGTTACTATTAACATATCTAAAAAAAAAGCTAAAAACAATGCTAAAAACATATTAAAAAAAAATAAGAGTAATGAATTGACTACTAATTACTTACGTACTAATCTATCATAAATTTTGTTTTCAAATTTAATTTGTGTAATTAATCCCAGAAATAAGGGTTATCATTTAAAAATATAAGAAATAGTTCAAATAGGAGGACCACTACGGAAATCGAAGGAGAAATAGTTAACAGCTATATAATATAGTTAATTTTATATTACATAGCACGAAAAGTAACAGTAATTGAGTGATGTGTAACACTGTAAGTTATCTGTAAACTTAGATATTGTTTTTAATTTTTGTATGTAGTTAATGTAGTGTGCGATTATTGGGTTTTCGAATAAACAAATAAATAAACTGGAATACGTTACACACTGTATATAATTAAGTTACTATATTTAAGTAGGTTAAGTTAGTATTTAAAAAATATATTATATTATGTGTATTAGTTGCTTAATGAATTTTTATGTTAAATGTTAACTGTAAATAAAGGCTTTATCATTATTATTACCTATTATTATATATGATTTTGAGAAGTTACCATAAGGTAACTTCTCCAAATTTTCTCGTCGGACAAATCATCCATAAGCATACCCGTTCAACTCATGTGACTAGAAAATAGGTTCAAATTCAAATATTTTCATTCAAAATATGATTCAAAATCACTTATTGAACGTCAAAAACTACCACTCAATCAAAACAGACTGCCTCGGGCCTGAGAAGAAATAGCGCGTAGAAACTCAGCGCGCTTTTTTTAAAATAAAAATATGAATTACAATACAGTGTTCGCTTCATTCCCAGTCTGTGGTATCAGTGAGAAAATCGTCTATGCTATAGAAACCTTTCATTTTCGTACATTTTCTGGGATCCTATTGTAAAAGCATAGATATCGGCTAATAACAGACTTACTAACTCGACTTAACCGAGTATTAGGCATAACATGTTTATGTTTTTTCCTCGTGTTAACATTATGATTGTCACAGTTTCTAGCAAATTGCTGAACGTGCTTATGAATAGATCATTATCATGAATATATTGGGAAGTAACTGTCAAACTGTTTATTTCTTTAAATTTTTCTCTTAATAATTCTTTAATACCTAGGTTATAAGTAATGCACTGCCCCATAACAATAAACCTAAAGTATACTATTCGCGCGTATCTATGTCAGTTAACTGTCTAATTTTTTTAACTCCATATGCTGCAGAACTAAGCTTATTAGCAAATCCGTTCATCTCAGGACCAGGGTAATGTAAGAGACAAAGCTTCTAATAGAAGTGCACACGCTTTATTTCATATGGACAGGTTATTGTGGAGAATCGGTGTTATTTTCGCCAACCGTAGAAAAAATCAAACTCATATCAAAATACTTCAACAGAAACAGGACTTTAATAAAAGTAAATTAATTAAATAAAACTCGCAATCATTTAAGATCATGGCTTTTACCTTGATTTAGGTATAAAAAAGACGTGTGGCACACGGGGACTGCCGCGGTAAAGCTATTGCATACCATTTTTTATCAACTTATGCAATTATAATTATTTATTTATTTTATTTATACAGCATTTTTTTCCTTTGTTTTTATTTCTTTGATATTAATTTAAGTTACACTTCTGAGCGTCGTGACCGATAAGAAAACAATTTTTTTCTTTATTAAATAAATGACAAGTAAGTATTGTTCAAAATATTTTTATTATTTAACAATACATGCAGGTTATTCAGGAATATTTATCATTGAAACTATAGGTTTATGGTAACTGAAATAAGAAACATAAGTTTCAGACTTGTTATCTTCTAAATATCTGGAAAATACCGCGTCAATGGTGGTCCCATATTTTGTTGTGTATTCTTTTTTTTTTGTTTTATTTGGAAAACAAACAGCTATATATTTTACATAGTTTTAGCCTTAATTTAGAAAAATACAATAAGCCAGCAAAGTTTTCACAAACGTGTAGATTCATAATTGCTAGATTAATTAAGCAACATTTGTTAATGTTCAATCAATTAAATTTGTTATTACCATTTGTACCAAGTATTTTCGACCCTTCTTCTGTGTACTCCAGTAAAGTGCTATGAATAAAATGCTCTACCTTGTCCAAATTTGGATTCGGAGAAATGTAAATAATAATAAAAATTAAAAAAACGAGATAAAAAAAAATAAAGAAATTTAAAAAAATCAAAACGTACCCCAGGCTCGAACCTGGGACATCCTGCACAAAAAACATACGTGATAACCGCTGTTCCACGGCAACTGTAATGATCATGGCGAAATATCTATATACATGTAGTAAGTGGGGTGTTAGGCTATTTTCGAATTTCTGGATTCGGTCTCTACGCTCAAGGCCTGCGATAGAAGCTATGCAATAGTTTAAAAAAGACATACACACGGGTCGTCAGTCCACCGGGGTTTTTGGTGGGACACAAATCTAAAAATTAAATTGAAATTCTAAGATTTACTACTCACCTATGAGTTCTGAAAGGGAACGGCGGGACGTGGGACAAGTAGGTGTCAGTGGGTATGCTAGCGCGCGGCTACTAGATTATTTACAGTATGTTGCAAAATCGTATAAAATTGATTTTTGTACAAGATTTTTTTTTGGAAATTTATTTCTTTAAAATTAGGGTTAAGTAATCCGCGCATTTTTTAAATTTTGCCATTAAATGAATTATAGCTCCAGGCTGTATGTATTTTAAATTATACATTATTACAATAATAACAGAATTTTACAAAAAAATTACATATTTCAAGTGTAATGCAATACCTACTAAATAGAAATATTTTTGTTTTTTTGTTACAGTGTATTTGTATGTAATATATACAATAAAAGCTTAAGCGTGTGTATACATTTAGTATTTTGAAAGAACAATTTATTAACGTTGTACACATGTAACCAAAGTATGAAAATAGTTTTATACTGTTTGTCTCTAGTTCCTGCCCGCTAATCTCGGAAAAAAAAGCTAGGAGAGTTCACAACTACAGGTAAGGTTAGTTGAAATTCTACGTGGGCAAACTAAAATTGACACAGGCTCCGTTATATCTGAATTGGCAATCAATTTTACATTTTTCTCCATTTATACTGGTATTATGAATGTGTACCTCACAATATAAACGTTCAATTTGTAAACAAAATACGTTTTGGAATAAACAAGTAAATATAGTCGTATTTAACAAGAAAGTTCCCCTGGGATGAGTTATATTTACACTGAAATGTGTGCCCTTCTGATTTGTAAATTAAGCAGAGGCAAAGGTCTTTTATAATTTACTAGTTAGCCTGACAGGCGCTGTTCTGTCAATGGAAAAGATAGTAGTTAAAAAAAACTAAAAAAACACGCTCTTATAAAAAACCGAACTAAAAAATAGAAAATTTATTTTGAAATTTAAAATTAACATCAATGCCTGCCTTATATAAATTAACAAAAATATTATTTTGCAAATTGAAAAATGGAATAATTTTATCGAATAAATGTATTGTCATCGGACCTCGATAAATCTACGAAGTTTGAACGAAATCTGGCTGCTTAAATTGGGTCAGAATCGCGCCCAAACCCACTCAGGTTACAAACAAACATACAAACAGGTGAAGCTAATATAAAGCGTGTAAAAAATATGATTAAGTATTCGGGAATAATGTAGTCTAAAGCCAAAAATGTATTTTTTGATTAATGCGGTGCGGGGATAGGGTCATGTTGAATTAAGCAAAGCGATTACTCCTAAGATATGATAATGCTCATTTAAATTATATGGTGTAAAGGAGTAAAAATATATCGTACTTATTTAAAATTATGAGGATTAATATCGTATTTATGTAACACACACGCACACACACGCACACATATGCACACACACGCATACATACGCACACACACGCGCACACAAGCGCACACACGTACATACTCGTACACACAGGCGCACACACGCACACACACGCGCACATACGCAAACACTCGCACACACACACATATTCGCACACACGCGCTTCAACGCGCATACTCGCGCACATACGCGCGAACACGCGCACACTCACACACACACGCGCACACACCCGCAAACACGCGCACACACGCACACACACGAGCTCACATGCACGCACACGCGCTCACACGAAAACACACGCAGACACTCGCAAACACACGCCCACACACGCCCACACACGCGCACACACGCGCACACACGCGTACATACGCGCACACACGCGCACACACGCCCACACATGCGGACACACGCGCAAACACGCGCATACACGCGCACACACGCACACACACTCGCACACACGCGCACACACGTGCACCCACGCGCACACACGTGCACACACGCGTTTCTTTATAAACATTCTCTTTAAGTGTTAGAAATGGACAATTGAAAAGTATTTTAAATAGTTTATTTTGTATTACTTTTAATTCTTTTAACTTAAATTTAGCGGCGCTGTCCCATACTTCTATTAAATATAATAAATGTGATTTTACTAATGAGTTGTATATCGTTAAACGGACCTGCTTTGGAAGACAATGAACAACTCGACTAAGTGAACCAGATAGTGATGATACATTTGACGTGATCAATTTGAGATTTCCAAGTCAAGTTACTGTCTATTCTTAAGCCAAGGTATTTTTCTTTTTGTTTCTGCTGCAGTTTATTTATTTATTTATTTATTTATTAAAGTAATCAATAGCGTACACAACAATTATTTTTACAAAATTAACCTAGGTTTTACATAAAGCCACTAAGGATTACATAAATTTTAAATTATAAAAAGAAATCATATATTAACAGAATAGACTTAAAAATGTACTATATATACTAACAAATAAAAGATTACAATAGCGCGTGCGTGTCTGTGTGTGTGTGTGCGTGTGTGGTGTGTGTGTGCGTGTGTGGTGTGTGTATGCGTGTTTGGTGTGTGTGTGTGCGTGTGTGTTTGTGTGTGTTGCGTTACCTATTATTATTATTTTTTACGATGATGTTTTATTATTTCTGTTTTTAACTTAATTTTTGATAAGTGAAATACGTCAAACTCAGCGTACTGTTTATTATAAATTCGTGACAGACGCGGAATTATGGAATTTTGGGCATAATTTGTATTAGGTTTGGGAACATGTAAAAGGCGCGTGTGACGCGATCTTAAAGATTGAGCGTTTAATGAAAAGGCTGACAGTAGACTAGGACAGTCGATGGAGCCACTCAAAATTGCTTGCAGAAGTAACATGTCACTTTGATTCCTTCTTTGTTCCAGTGTCGATACCATAGTGAGAACACGCTTCCTCATAACTGTTGAATTCTTTAAAATCTTTAAAAGTTAAGTATTTAATAAACTGTTTCTGTATGGTTTCAAGCCTTTCGATATGTATAATATATTGGGGTGTCCAGACATTACATGCGTATTCAAGAATACTCCGGACGTACGCAAAGTAAAGTGCCTTTATACATTCCAGATTACTGAAGGAACGGGTCACTCGTTTTATGAAACCTAGTCGTTTGAAAGCTCTATTTGCTACATTATCAACGTGCTCATTCATTGAAAACTTAGCATCGATTTGGATACCCAGGTCTCTAACCGCAGTCACTCTGGGTATACATGTGCCATTAATTTTGAAGTTAAATTCAATTATATTTTTTTTACGAGTCAGAGTAATATAATGGCACTTTTTAACATTAACTATAATTCTGTTCCTTGCGTAGTATTCTGTCAATGCATTTAGGTCATGTTGTAGTTTATGACAATCGTCAAGTGAACGTATTTTGACAAATATTTTTGTGTCGTCAGCAAACATTAAATACTGTGCAAGGTGGAAGCAACTTCCAATATCAAATAGGTAAGCGTTATATAAAAGCGGACCTAGGATGGACCCCTGTGGTACTCCTGAGGGTATTATTACAAAGTTACTTCTAGCACTATCCGTCACAACTGCTTGCATACGGTTCTTAATGTATGAAGTAAACCACCGAAGTAAGCTCCCATTTACGCCTAGCACGCTTAGCTTTTGCAGTAGAATTACGTGATCTACTCGGTCAAATGCTTTTTCGAAATCCGTGTAGATCACATCCACTTGATATTTCTCGTCCATGCTCTGTACTACGTAATCCGTAAAAACAGCTAAATTTGTAACGGTAAAACGGTTCTTCATAAATCCGTGCTGCTCGTAGGGAATAGATCTAGTTATAATGGGGCATATGTATCTATAGACAACTGTTTCGAATAACTTACTCATTGCGTTCAGAATCGATTAGGGCCGGTAATTCTCTATTTGGGCTCTTGATCCGCTTTTATGTAACGGTACTATAAGTGCTTCTTTCCACACATCAGGGAAACTACTGAAGACGTTAATGGAGAGATTAAATATTATTATTATTGTATTGGAACCACTCACACAGTTGATCGAAATCCTCTTGCGCATGTGAGGTAATGTCATGAATCGAGAATCCAAAATAAAATAGACATATGTCGTCTGCGTATTGGGTGACCTGGCCATGTAAACTTATATCGTGGAAGTTGCTTTCATAAATAAGGGACAGTAATGGTCCTAATACTGAAGCTTGTGGAATTCCATAAGTAATAGGCAAGGTCTGACTTTGAATATCGTTTATTTATACTAATTGAGATCTATTACTTAAGTAAGATATAAACATATTTAGTGCTGTACCAGTGGTATTTATAAGAGTCCACGTCTTTTTTGGATCTCCTGTATATTTTTGTAACTCTTTAGAGTAATGCGATTCTTTTGTAGCTTTAATTTTTCTATGTGTATTTTCCTTATTACTTTTAAAGGCTTTCCGTAGATCTTCATTTTCTGGGTCTTGTCTCAAGTTTTTCCATGATTAATTGAGTCTATTATATCTTTATTAATCTAATCTTTTTGTGGTAAGTTAAGAATTTTAGTTTCCAAAATTTTACTTTCATTAATACTGTCTTTAATAAACTCTTCTAAATCGCTATAGTTTTCCGGTAGTTCATCGATGGTAGTTTTAACTTAATTTTGTAAGTGGCTATATTCTATAGCCTCGTATTTGGTTTTCTGTTTAGGTGCTGTTTTAATTTTTTTCAACTGTAGCATAATCTGTTTATGGTCAGACATTGAAGAGTCTAAACTTATCATATGGATGTTTTCATTCGTTAGATTAGTACTAATATGATCTATGGTTGATTTGGAAGTGGCTGTTTCTCTGGTGCAGTATCTTTCTTGTAAATTATTTAATAGTATATATCCAGACTCACTTATAACAGACTGATATAATTTATTATTGCTATCAGTTTTAATACATTTACGTTGAAATCACCAAAATATAATATAGCCCTCTTGCGAAGTTTCGAAGAATTTCAAAAACGTCTTAAAATTAGCATCACCAGGATAGTAAATAACTGCTATATCAAGCGAATATTTATTTAGGGTCAAAGATAATTATTTCCATTTTCATAAATAGAGCTAACTAGACTATGCCAGTTTTATCAGTTCTATGGCTAAAGTAATGGGTATAGTAAGGAAGTTGCATTTGTAATGCTTGCTGTTCAGATTTCAACCAAGTTTCTGTTAAAAGTATTACGTGGATATTACAGGGCATGGATTTCAGTATAGTCTGCAACTCGACGAATTTTCCTTGTTTGCATATGCTACGGATATTTGTATAGAAGAAATCAAGTCAGGATTTAGTAAAAGATATACATGTATAATCATGTTCTATCTGATATGTTTCATTATCACGAGCAGCAAGACTATAAGCGGGAGGATATGGAGGGTATATTTTTAGTTTTTGGGACATGGATTATTGTAGGGATTCCTTTGATATAATATTTAAATATCAAGTCTTTTTCGCCCTTCTCAAGTCGGACCGAAAGCTCATTTTTTATCTCATTATAAAATTTTACTTGCAATGGTGTTTGATATAGTAGTATATATAGTATAATATATTGTAATATATCTAATTAAATTTATTAATTTGTAGTCGTAGTATTGTAAATATAGTTATAAGATTTGTTTTGATTAAATAAACATTTAATACTTTAATTTGTAATACTTGTGACAATACACCAAAACTCGGGGTTCTCTCTCATAAATGGGTGATGCCGGGTGACATTCTCAAAGGGATCAAATGTCTTGGCATCATTTAGATATTCATATACTGGATATTCACGACACCCTGAGTAGAATCTATTAAAAGAGTCAATAACCAACGTTTACAAAAAAAATAATTTTGAATAACATTTCTTATTTCTAATTAATGATTATTTAATTCAATGTCACAGAAAAGCACGTACACCTCCCTTGAAAGCCGGCAACGTTTCTCTCTTCCATTATTCCTCTAGTGTTGCAAGAGAATGGGGGCGGCGGTGATCACTTAATATTAGGTAACCCGTAAGCTCCTTTGTACTCCCCTTCCATAAAAAAAAAACGGGTTGCGCTCTGGGAGAGCCGGCAGAAGCGAAAACTTTATTGAATATTTTGGAATGGTGTGGGAATAATTTCGCACGATTTCCTTTATTTATCGGTATAAAAGTACTAACTAATTTATAAGGTTCAAAACAATCTTCATTATTTGTTTAGAATTTATATTAAGTACGTAAAAAAATTTACATTTCAAAACAATTTTTTGTTTTATTCGTCTTAAATGTTAATAATTTATAATTGTTAGAACAAAGGCGATCTAATATTTCAAATAATAAATTTGTATTTAAATTTATTAATGAATTAAATTTTAGACCTGGTATTCTTTAATTTGAAAATGGTAAAATATGTTTCTTTCCAGTTATGGATTCATTATATAATATTATCCGGACGACCGAGCCTTGCTCGGATTTTTAAGAATGTAAAACTTGAACAAAAAAAAAACTAATAGGACATCTGGATTCGAACCGGGGTCTTCTGCTTTCCGGATCACCCAATGTCCCATCTGAGCTATAATAGTCTTGTATATAGTGGCGAAATTTACCTTTGTATTCTAATGTTATTGTAGCTGTTTCTCATTCAAACATGGATAAAACCATTTTTTTTAAATTGAAACCTAGCTAGATCGATTTATCACCCCCGAAATCCCCTGCATACTTAATTTTATGAAAATCGTTGGAGCCGTTTCCGAGATTCAGATTATATATACAAGAATTGCTCGTTTAAAGATATAAGATTATGGTTTTGTTTAAGACTGACTTAGACTAAGGCACACAACATGATCATTGATTCTTTACTTACAACTCAAATAGAAGTTCGGAATGCTATCCCTAATAAAATAAAAATGTTTTCATCGTATTGAATGTTCATTCAATTTTATGAATGTTATTTTCGACATCCGTAGAACAAATAGAGCTCATATCAAATGTCGACAAAAACAGGACTTTAATAAAAGTAAATTTATTCAATAAAACTCGCACATATTTTTGGAAACTTCCTTATTATTGATCATGATTTAACTATATGTTTTATACGGCTTAACTCACGTTTAATCAGTGCATGTACAGACTAGATTCAGACTAGTATAGTTACAAGCGATAGTGCACCTCGCCTCTCGCCTTTTCAAGACGTGCGTTGTGAGCTGAAGCATGCAGTGCAAGAATGGACGTAACCGAGAAATTTTCTCACTCAGCCTGATGACGGACATCCGATTGGTCCAAACGTAGGCTAAGCCGTTTCAAATATAATAAAGTTGATAACGTCTCCCGAAAGATTTTTAATACTTTTGTTGAAAATTGCATAGTTATTACAATTAGTTAATTTTAATCACCAAATTACTTTTCTTGAATTATAAGTTCATTATAAGTTCACGATACATCATTGCTTTTTGCTTAAACGCTTCAAACATGTCTATTACTATCTAATAATTTTACAACAAAACATATTTATTACGTGGGTCACACTGTAAATGCTTAGAACTGGCCAGTTACAAACATTGCTAATGAAAACATTTTGTTTATTTCAATTTTAGAACTCTTTGGTAACCCAATGTAGTATATTGCATTCATTTGTCATTTGTTTTTGTCAATTAAAGAATACCAGGTGTAAAATTAAATTTATTTATGAATTAAATTTTACACCTGGTATTCTTTAACTTGAAAATGTTAAAATATGTTTCTTTCCAGTTATGGAGTTCCAAATAACTTTCCAGATAAATCAGTAGGTACTGCAAGTAAGCCTCGCCAAAATGTATTCATACTCCTGCAGACTTGTTATCTCGAGAGAAGTTTTGACTTGACTTATTTCGAATTCCGTATGTTTGAAAACTTAGCCAAGTGACACCGCAGGTAATGAAAAAGATTAATTAAAATTAATGTAACGAGACAATTTATACTTTATATTTATAACTAAGCGATATTCAGTTTATTCATAACATTGTCCATTTTTTAAAATTTATTATGTTAATTTAAATTATACAATATTTTTCTATTATTTATTCTTTGCATTTTATCGAAAACCCTAACATTAAGAATTAAGAAAAAAGCCATGATGTATCGTGAACTTATAATTCAAGAAAAATAATTTGGTTATTGAAATTAACTAATCGTAATGCAATTTTCAACAAAACTATTTGTTAAAATAATACACCTTTTTAGTATAACAATATCTATATTAATTTGGAAATACAGAACTTTATTTTATTTTTAATTAACCAAGGAAGCCATTCTTATCGATAGTAAATAATAATACGCCGTATATATATATACGTATATATATATATATGTGACAAGATAAATGACAGTGACAATGACGCATAAAGCCACAGAATAATAACAACATATCAAATGCACTTCTAACACTATTAAAAACTTTCGCGAGACATTATCAACTTTATTATATTTGAAACGGCTTAGACTACGTTTGGACCAATCGGATGTCCGTCATCAGGCTGATTGAGGGAATTACGCGGATGCGCCCATTCTTGCACTGCATGCTTCAGCTCACAACGCACGGCTTGACAAGACGAGAAGCGAGGTGCACTATCGCTTGTAACTATACTAGTCTGAAACTGGTCTGTACACGTACTAATTAAACGTGAGTTAAGCCGTATAATACATATAGTTAAATCAAGATCAATAAGGAAGTTTCCAAAAATCTGTGCGAGTTTTATTGAATAAATTTACTTTTATTAAAGTCCTGTTTTCGTCAACATTTGATATGAGCTCCATTTGTTCTACGAATGTCGAAAATAACATACATAAAAAAATGAATAAACATTCAATATGATGAAAATATTTTTATTTTATTCGGGATAACATTCCGAACTTATATTTGAGTTGTAAGTAAATAAGCCATTCTTTTATACCTTATATTAAGTTACGTCTTGTTCTTTAATTAAAATGAGTTTTGTATAATTAAAATTATATAATATGACGAATATTCTATAATTAATGAAGTAAGAAATATAATTAATATACATTTAACCATTCGGGTCACTCGCAGCATTCTCAGATCATGTTGTGTGCCTTAGTCTAAGTCAGTCTTAAACAAAACCATAATATATAATGAAATTATAATTCTACTGTACTATTATCATCTCTTACCTTGCTTACCTAAAATAGCATTGAATTATTGTTTACCAGACAACATCACTTGATTTTTCGTTTCATTGAAATAGATACAGAGTGCTTATTTAAATTCTTCCTTATTTGTGAGTTAAATGAGGGACGAAACGAGCAGGATGTTCCGCTGATGGTAGTTGATACGCCCTGCCCATTACAGTGCAGTGCCGCTCAGGATTATTGAAAAACCCTAAAAATTATGAGCGGCACTACAACTGCGTTCGTCACCTTGAGACATAAGATGTTAAGTCTCATTTGCACAGTAATTTCACTAGCTACGGCGCCCTTCAGACCGAAACACAATATTGCTTAGACATTACTGCTTCACGGCAGAAATAGTCGCCGTTGTGGTAGCCATAATCTAGTCGGCATCCTGTGTAAAGGAGCCTTCGAGGACTAGTATTTGACATATTTTCGTTTATTTTGACGACAATTTTCTATCCCATTGGTTCGCGAAAAAAGAAGCTTGATATTACAGTAGCAATAAAAACCATAAAATTCTCAGAAACTTCTTTAAAAGGCTACCTATAGAGACTACATACATAATTTAGAAGACAAAAATAAACCTGTCGTTTCAAAATCAATTTATTCGTCTTTTACAAACACAAACAATATGACCAGACACATAATTATCTTCTATTCAATACAAGATCCAGTAATGAAGGGTATATTGATGTAGCTTGATTTGGTAACTAAATATCTAGACAGTATCTCGTTTAAAGACGGATGATTTTAGTTAGTTTGTTTTAATGAACATATATTATTATAATATGACTGATTTTCTGATATTTTTATATAAGTATTTGATATATTGCTAAACACAATAATTTTGAATAGTAAATTAATAAATAGTCACATATATGAGTTACTATAAATAGTATATATTTATTATTAATAATAATTAATAAATATCGCGTAGAAACATCAAAATCAGTCCAAGCATTCGCCAACGCCCACACTTCCCTGCAACAGAGCAATCACAGGAGCGTTGCCGGCCTCAAAGGAGAAGTATGCACTTTTTTGAAGGTATATACACCCATGTCATATCATCCCAGAAATACGGCACAAGGAAGCTCATTTTAACTTTGTTCTAAATATGAAAGTTTTTTAAAAACCGCACTGTGGGGGTTTGCAATACATCAAGATGGTGGTGAGAATATTCTTATTGGTAGTGTGTCGTGCGAAGCTGGAATTCGAGGGCAGGAATCAAGTTAAACAGATCATCAGAACCCTACACGTAATAGAATTGCGCTAGAAGACACAATGAAGCAACGTGCCTACGCAACGCACAGCTTCTTTGAAGCTAAATTGGCTAATTCGGTAAGATCCGGCAAGGCCGGAGTACGTTGAATGAGGGCAGCCGATCGTCATGGCGATTTTTGGGGGAGGCCTATGTCTAGCAGTGGACGTCTTCCGGCTGAAATGATGAGCCTCAGAATACAGAACAAACCAGAAGGAGTAAGTCAATGAAGTTCAATACATATAGACAAAGCACCTTATACATACAAAATCAAAGCCGAAATATGGCACATGCCACTAACCGCACAATAATTAGCTTCGACTGCTATGTCTATACATTTCTGCCTTTACTCCAGTTTTTTTTTAATATTATAGGTGAATAGGCAGCAATGTAAGCACTCTTTCAGTTTCAGCTGCGTATTTTGCTTTATTTAAAATCCGATTTGGATAGTGACAGCAGTTGGGTATTTTTCAAAACCCAGACGAAGAAGAGCATTGCTATAAGTTCAACATTCGTCAGTCTGTCCCTATTTTCGAATCTAGATGTTTTCAGTCGGAGGTTTTTTAAGTTTTAATCAAAAATCTCTTTCATATTATAAAGGGAAAGTTTGTATGTTTATTTATTGGCTTGTGATTCTATTTGCTACATCTTTCTAAAGGGATTTTGATTTAATAAGTTAAGGTAACGTTTAATGAGAGAAACCGCCGCGGCCCCGCTCTAGCCTCTCGCCTCCTCACGTCGCGTGTGTAACTCAAGCACATCTCACCTATAACTATATATGTAGTTAATAGTAACAGAAATCGTTACTAGAATTAGATTTATTAATTATTTTTATGTGCATATTATATCTATTGTTTTAGAATAGTGTTTATAAAGTCGGTTGTTGTTTCTTTTTTTTTTTTAAGATTTTAGTGCATTTGAATTACTAGCATTGCGTAGAGATGTGGGTTCTCTCTGCATCTACCGCATTTATCACGGGGAGTACTCAGAGGAGCTGTTCGGGTTGATTCCAGCGGCCGAATTCCACCACCGGACATTACGTGCAAAGTACCATCCGCATCACTTAGACGTCTGGCATTCCACAACCGCGCGTTTTGTCCGAAATTTCTTGCCTCGCACAGCC
>CATIXQ010000018.1:5640620-5720498 GCA_949711755.1 Leptidea juvernica | reverse complement strand
ATTCCACAACCGCGCGTTTTGTCCGAAATTTCTTGCCTCGCACAGCCACTTTGTGGAATCAATTACCGGCAGCGGTCTTCCCGAACAGATACGACTTAGGGACCTTCAAGAAAAAAGCATACTCCCACCTTAACGGCCGGCAACGCATTTCTTGACACACCTGTTGTTGCGGATATCCATGGGCGGTTGTCTCACCTCTCCCCATCCCGTGAGCCTCTTGCCCCTTTGCCCCCTCTCATATAAAAAAAAAATAAAAATAAACACTAAATAATAATTTGTCTAAATTTGTGTAGATCTACTAAATTTTGTAAAAACGGAAGAGCATTGCAATATTATTACTCACTGTAAGTCGTTCAGGATTTCCATTGATCATCATATTTTACCACGTCAATTATTTGACCATAACGACGTTACGGTAGGTGATTCAAATATCCGGATAGCATGAAAAATATTCGGCCTAGTATCGTTGATCCTAAGAATTGAAGAGTTCCGTTACTTTGTCATGGATCTCATAAGCAGAAACTAACCAAACTATCACCAAACTACCTTTGAAGTATATCTTTTCCAACAGAAAACGAAATTATTGAAATCGGTTGGCGCGATATTGAGCTAATCGTAAATTGGTTGCGTACATACTTATAGAAAATTTAAGACTTTTATGGTTTTCTCATGTTGCCATTGTCAAATCAGGAGCACACGGGAAGCAGCAGCATTCAAATAAAAAAAGAATTATCAAAATCGGTTCATGCAGTCGAAAGTTTAGAGGTTAAAACCTCCTCCTTTTTTGAAGTCAGTTAAAAAGAGCCACCTATTGATTTAATTTATGATTGTGTCTATGGGCGCAAATCGCCACCTACCGTCAAATGTTTGCAACTATTGATATTAATGTTTTAGTTTATTGTTAAAATGAATATATTATTAATGATATATCTGAAAACAAATCTTATAACTATATTTACAATACTACGACTACATAAAATTAAAACTATCATTACGTGGAAGCGTACCAAGAATACTGGCAGCATTACCTCGTTGGATAGCAAGGCTGATCCGTTGACCGAAATAGCTGCCAGCGCTTGAGTTTCCAGTAGCCTTATTGAGGCGCGAAGATAGTATTTTGAACATTCTCCGCGCCTCTGGGACCCACGGGCCAAGTGTCTCGACACCAAACGGCACAAAGATGTATGACTCAATGAGACCAACATATTTGCGACGCTTGCTGTCTTCGGCAGTCGAAGCAGCAGCCCCAGCACCAACTGACGTAACTTGGACATGAGAAGGAGCCAGAGTGTCGACGCAAGTAGCGTCCCACACCAGCGCCCTTCCCCGTGCCCAAGCCACCAGCGTCATTCCATCAGGACGCTTGCCATCGCGGCGGGTAATACCATTTGGCTCTAAAACAGCTGGTATATTAAGAGCGGCAAATGCCCTGCGGATGACTTCATTAATGCTGGCGTGACGACTGATACGGCCTGCCGATTTTAGGCAGGATAACCCGTGGCGTCCAAGAGCATCTACCTGAACGCCACATCTACATTGATGTGGTTCATTCAGTTTTATACCTAGCCGGAGTGATACGCATATTGACAATGTCATATTGTCAAGTAGCGTTCCAATCGGCGCAGAAGGCAAGGCTTGTAACCAAAATCCCGACTCATTTTCTGTCACGGCCAAAAGACGAGCACGCTCTGTTATGTCAGTAGATGAGATCAAAAGATCATCAAAGGCTGACTTACAAAGAAGTGCGTCCCATGCTTTTTGACACTTTAAATCGTCTGGAAAATTTTGAATGTTTGCAATATTTAACCAAGCATTGTTAGCTTCGTTCAAATACACAATCTCTGAGTTACCTGGTACATGATTTACAATTCTAGTAACCAAAGGCTGCGCACTATGAACTGAAGATAGAAATGCTGGTAAGGCAACGCCCGAAACTTTGCGAGTACCCAAACCACCAAACCGTATCGGTAAAGAGGCTTGAGACTATGCACGATCTGTAAACGCGCAATTCAAAACGGTTTCTTAAATATTTTTAAGTGAAATATCAATCACATCAAGCAAATTTGGAAATTTCCATAACGGGCTAGACCTTAAGAGGTACGTAAATTTTGGAACAAATAAACAAGACCGAATATATAATAATAGTTAAGGCCATATGAGAATTAATTTTCAATAATCTGTCCGAAACATTATTAATTTTTTTAATGTGATCGTTTAAGATCGTTGGAATTGAAACAGGAAATAATGGAGCTCCAAGAAGGTCAAGTGAATTCTTATCAAAAACTTTAATATTGGGGGCCAGAACATTAAATTTATTGGTAATATCAACCCGGTCTGAAATTTGGAAATTTTCGCCGATAAAAAGCTCGCATTTCGAAAAATTTAACTCAAGGCCGATTGAGCTAAAACTTTCTATTACAACTTTCAAATCATCTAAAACAGAGTCCACTTCACCACCCAAAGTACCATCATCCAAGTACCAAACATTAAATTTTGATTTTAGTTTTGTTATGGCGGAATGAATGGCAAGGCTAAATATTGCTGGACCAAGAGGGTCGCCTTGCTGACAGCCAACAGAAGACCAAATATTATGATTTTTGAATAATAATTTGGATGGTTTACTATAACATTGCCAAATATAAATAGAAGGAATTGAATTTTTAACTTCTCTCAGCAGCGCTCCCCTATCAACAGATATGAAAGCATTTTTCACATCTAATTTTAAAAAGACATCACCAGAGTTCCTCTCCAAAAAAGTTCGCGCAGCGTGGACTGCAGCTTCGCAACCACTTTTGCAGCCGAAACCCAACTGTGTTGGAATGAATTTAGTTGATAGGAAAGGAGAAATATGTTTACAACAAATTTTAGAAACAAGGAGTCGAAATGTGCAGCCCACGGCTATAGGACGAATACCGCCATCTTTTTTCTTAAGAGCACATATATTTGCATCATATAAAATTTCGGTCATTTCGGTATTAACTTTTCCAGAAAGCATGAGATTTACTAAGAGAACAATGTCCTCAAGCAACGCTCTACCCGCATCCCCTGTGGAAGGACATACCAGATCTTTCAGATGCTGGGGTGTCAGTCCATCGGGGCCGCCGGCAGAACCAGTCTGAAAGGACATTATTGCTTTTAGTACATCACCATCATTAGCCCGTAGATGATTATCGGAAAAAGATGGTTCCGGAATAACACAATTAGCATCTGGTGATGGGTGTTTACTTGGTAAAGCCAAAAGTGTTTCATTTGAGTCGGGTGCCAGGATATCATTTGAAAAAAGTATAGATGCAGCACCTTTCACGTCACCGTCATTAACTTTCTGTTCCACTTTTCGAAAAATGTTGAATTTTGAATTTTGGTTACTATTTAAAATATTGCCAAAGATATTTGGGTCAGAACAATTTGATTTTATTTTCTGTGTGAGTGAACTGTGGTCATCTTTTTTTGCATGTAAAGTTGAATATGCGAACATGAACAAATGCTCCCAACTATCTTTTGAATTTTGGTTGACTGTAGATCGAATGACTTTGGAGAGTGCAGTTGCAACAGTAATGCGAGCCCCTTTTGGAATTCGCTTAACTACTGGAACCGAATTCTTTAATTTTCCTAATAATTCCGAAAAATTGTTGTAACATGATATGCGTTATTTGTCGAGGGCAAGGTGCTATAGTGTATATCCGAAACTAACGCGGAACTGTGCTTTTTACCGGTGTGAATTTTTAAGCCTCTTGCACCTCTAAAATAACGTGTAGGAGAGCATAGGTCACATTTCACAAGATCACTGGCTTGGCTACAAACATTGTTTATGTTTAGATTATTATCACTCATTAATTCACTATTGGTCCATTTAACAGTCACTTCACACACAAGCTCATCTATTGGTCCTCGAATGACACGAACTGCGCGTTGCTATGTGCAGAAGACAAATCTGAAAACAATAAATACCTTAGCAACTATATTAACAGGACAAAAATACTTAGGAAATATACTATCCTAAAACATTGTGATGGGTAGCCACACCGACACACCAACACTTGTACCGATGCAGCACCACTTTCTAAGGCTGGGATGGGACAGCAAGCGCTCATTTGCAGCGTAAATAATCTGAAACAGAATTAAAATATGGATCAGTAGTATGTTCTGCGTGACAGCTCAATGACATCCCATATATTTAAGATATATAAATCTTATATATCTGAAATATATAAGATTTAAATACAAATAGGTATTTGTAAACATAAAACTGTTATTTATTAAGGTCTAACTAATTTAATAGACACTGTTTTGACTGTTTGAATTGTTTGATTATGATATGTTTTATTTATTGTTAAAAAACTTAATTGAATGTGAAAATGTTCAAATTAATTTGTATTAGAATTAATATCGTTATTCTGTATCAAACTTTATTATTTTATGCATTAAGTCTTTCTTAATTGTATTTCGAAACTTGCTTGCAGCGCCATCTTCTTACTTCGTAATGTTTGTTCAAATTAAATGAACAAACTATTAAATAAATCATTTGATGTTATATAAATTCACTAATACATTTATTGAGCTGTATTTAGGAATTATTTTACAATACCTAATTGTATTTGTGTTTTAAAAGAATTGTTGTATTTCTTCATGGTAGACCCTGGCCAAGGAAACCCTGGCGTAACGCCGACATGTCCTTTCATCTGACAAGCGGTTTTTGTCTAGGGACTTTTCAATAATTCTACCATATAATTATTACCATAAAAATATTCGTTTTTATTAAATTTCTTACGCTTTTTGCGTATCAATCTTATTTAAATAAAATAACCTTACCGATGATAAGTCACACCATCTTATTTCTGAGTAGTTAATGTATTGTTTATGCACTTTTTATAACACTCTTGGGCTCGTTGAATGACACAGTTGACACACGACTAAGGAGAAAAGAGTGCTAACATTGTCTTTAAGACAATCAGCTCAGTGGGTGTTTCCTTTCGGGGATCGGCCAACTAAGGCAAATAAAGGAAGAAGTCAAGGAAAAAAGATAAATGCCTCATTCTTTGGTCGGAAAGGTCATTTCGCGACAGTTGTATTAGAAGATGGAAGGACAGTTACTGCAGACTGGTATGTCAATCGCTGTTTGCCTGTTGTCTTCGAAAAAAATGTGACAGCAGCGCCCTCGAAGCCGGATCCTCCTTCAGCACGACAATGCTTCAGCGCACTCCGCAAAACGGGCTGTTGAATATTTGACTAGGGCAGGTGTCGAGATAATGAGTCATCCGCCATACAGTCCTGACCTGGCGCCCTGCGACTTTTATTTATTCTAAAGATAAATTCGAGGTATCCGCTTTTCGAGCCCTGAAAATGCGGTGAAAGCGTACGAAAATGCCATAGAAGAGACCCCGAAGGAAGAACGGGCCAACTGCTTTTCTCAATGGTTCCATCGAATGCGATGATGTGTAGAGAGGGACGGAGATTACTTCGAAAAACAATAAGAGTATTGGCAACTTTCTACACTAAGCCGTTTTTCATTTTCTAAACATTTTCAGTGTTACCTTGGTATTCATAATTTTCAATCTTACCACGTGACCTGACGCGAGTTTAATATTTTATCTCAAGAAATGTACTTAACGCCGCTAAAGAAGATTTCACTCCAACAATTTATATATTTTTGCTTTGTACAATGTACTTTCAGAGTTACACATACTCTATCTGATCTTTATATAGTTATCTTCTTACTAGAAATAACTTGAGTTACATTAAAAAAGAGTTAAATTTATCAGTTATAATTATTAAAACGTGGCATTTTGTGTCAGGTAACAAATGAGTGTACTTCAAAAGGGAACCTCCGGTAATCGTGATGACATGTGAGCAATTACAAAAAGGGTCCCATTCTCTTATTTTCATAAAGTGTCAGAGTGCCTGATGCAGATTTCGTGAAATATATATCTCTCGTATATATCTATATATATATAGATATTGATATATAAGATTTCCACCTATATTTTGAGTCATCTCGGTATCTTTGGAACCTTAAGGCGTGAAGAATTGAAATTTGGTAGCACTATTCCTTTCGCCGTAGTAGAGAGGTCAGAGCGGATTTCATCAGATTCCACCCGCAAGAGTTTCATTTTTATGTACAGAACAACATCCGTTAGGACAGCTAGTAAGTCTATACAGAGCTATCAAATTCTTCGATATAATTTCGGTCTTTTACTATTAATTTTACAGAAGCTATCTTTCAATGGCATTAAAGGTAACCTCTTGAGGTGGTTTGCGGCCTATCTGCGGGACCGAATTCAGTATTTAATTGTCAATGGATATCATGGAACAGCTGACGTCAGTTTCTACCATCAAAGATTTGAGTGTTCACTTATACCGCACACTAACCCTCGGCACCCATATAGACTATAATCAAAATAGCTCTCTTCGCATGCTAGGCTACATAACACGTGTATCCAAGCAATTTAAGGACAAGTGTACTTACACATATCTTTACAAGTCCCTCGTGTGACCCCAACTAGAATATGCATGCCCAGGAATCCTTTTCGAGTCGAGACTGTTCAAAAAAGTTCTTACGCACATTAAATTATCGTTTAAAAGGAAACCGAGCCAACTATAATGATTTGTTGCTTGAATACAACTTGCTTCAGCTATTTCAGCGCCGCACTATGACAGACAGTAACTTTAAAGAAAATATGTACTAGTGAGCTGACATCTTCTGAGCTCCTCAGTCTCGTAGGCTTTTCACGTCCCAGCCAGATCTCTCCGCTCATGCATTACTTTTGAGTTATCGTCACCAAGAACAAACATTGGGCTTCGCGCGCCATTACACAGAATATGTTTTCTTTTTAAGTGGTATTTACAAGAGCGGCTTCTCTAGTCAATTTCCTAAAATGAAAATATTGGGGTTAATCAGGCTATCAACTGTAAAGTAGATCCTGTAGTTTAAGCCACAACCTGAGAGTTGAACAAAGCATACAAGATTTTATGACGATACGTCACTCGAACGGTAAGCTCAGTTGGATAGAGGTTCGATTCCCGCATAGTTCATAAAATTTTGGTTTTCAAATTTTATTTGTGAACAAAATGACATACGTACATTGACAAAATATGTGAAAAACTAAAGCCATATTGTAAAATTCACATTTCTTACCGATATTGCCCTGTACCAGTTTATTTTATAAATCTTTGGCTGTATTTATTAAAATATAGTATATTATATTCTAAAGTGTTACGTTTTATCGACGCTTTATAAGCTACGTGTGGAACCCTATGTCTATGTAATCTATGCGCGTACCTTGTGTAATGTCTTCCATACAAAAAACTTCCATACTATTTCAACAAAATTAACGATTAAGAAATATCAACAGCAATGATAAATAACATAGCTTTCGAAAGCTAACATAAAAATATAAGCAAAGCTTGCGTTTGACGTAATTAATTAAGGACTAATTGACCGAGGTTCCTTAATTATATATAGTGTGTGCCTTCAATTCATTTATTTCTCTTCCTTTACTGAATGTTTATGTAACAACCGAACACAAATAATGTATGTATCACACTCAAAATTATATTCCTTAAGAAAAATATGATTATATAAGTACCTACATTGCAACCTATATCGAGAATTGACCATATTCGTTTACGTCACAATGATCCCATATGGTAAGTAGGTTCACATCTATAATGCATTTTTTATTTATTTAATTATTTCATAAAATCTACAGCACATTACATCTGTCTTATTAGCTAGGTAATAAAGTTAATATATTGGCCAACAATTATTTTATATTATAGGTAAAACAATAAAAGATAAACATAAATTCATATTAATATATGTTGGAGAATAAGAATATTAAAGTAATATGGCCTGTATGATTATATTCTACTCGGTGTATTGGGCTGAACTGATGGCGAACGTCATCTATCAAAGTGTGTTTTAAGTTGTCACTGTCTACGTCAATGTCGGTGACGTGATTGAAGTTAGTTATTATTGTCCATCAGTAGAGCTTTCATCTAAAGTCGCATTCGTCTTCAAGCTAGCGCCCACGCCGGTTGTGCGCACTGATCAACTTAAAATAACATGGTGGATACCAACATCGTGACGCCCGATTTCAAATCCAAATAAATCTCCGACAGCAGCGGTGGGATCGCCTTCATCATCATACTTGTTTTCTGGAACGTCTGCTACCAGGGATATTTCAGAACCGGGATCGCATTTACAACCATGCTGCATCATTTTGAAGGTCAGTTTGATTAATATAATTTTTTGTAGTATTCGTTCTATGTTAAATTATCGTCATTATGAAAGCTACAATCGTAAACTTTTTCGATTTACGTTATTGTGTTGAATATCACATACTAAGTGTTACTTTGTGTAATTGTTTGTGTTTTGAATTACTACTTCACTTTCGTGAAAATAATTTTACGCTACCGTTAATATTTATAAGAATTAGCTTTTTTTTCTTTGATACGTGATGGTAAGTGTTAAAAACTTGCGTGTAGCAACACTTATGAGAGTTAAATTGCGTAATGAGTTGCTGTTTCGTAATTATAACGAAATCCTATTACTACGAATTAAGATCTTAAGAGAGATACAAAATTTCCATAGTTTATCTTATTGAACTAGGTTCAATTGAATTAGGGAGATTCAATAAGATATTAATTACTACATGGTTATTGTTACACTATAACTTCTGAGTTTTCGGAAATCTCATTATTTGTGATATAATTGAGCAGACGGGAAGGTTTTATATGTTTACAGCGTATGATTTCACGTGAGGCCTTGCGCGGTATTCTCATGACACAGCGATGCTTATGTCGTGGTGGACTGCCTCTGTGCAGTGTGAATGTGTGTTGGAGACGTAGTTTGTATTTTTTTATGTTAACCTATTAAAAGTTTATTCAGATTTGAAAACGGGACAAGGATGAGGAATTAAGTGATTATTGTCCAGTATGGTTCCTTATTTCGCTTTATGAGTAGTGAATGATTAGTTTGGGTCTGTTGATTATAGGCCCATAAAATTTATATTATTAACTATTAAATTATTAACACCTTCGTGAGACATTATAACTTTATTTATTAGCACGGATTTACTCACGTTTTATCGGTGTGGGTACCAACTAGTTTCGGATCATCCGGGGGTCCTTCGTTAGGGTGAGTGTAGTTGGCACGCTATAATGTCCCGTCTGGCACTGTGGATTTGTGCTAGCTAACTACAATAAAGGAAGTTTGATCATTGGTCGGATAAGTAGGTCAGGATAAGTTCGTGCTTAGATGGTAAGCATTCCGTAGTTGATGGATGCTCTTCCAAGTGAAGTATGGGTTCCCAAGAAATACGTAATTTATACTTACACAGAATTAAGGACTAAGGACTTAACTACGCGATCCGCTTGCTAAGCATTGAGAAATTTCTTTTACATATTCGGTACACACAAGCACATTATCTCTGACAAAGGAACTTCTTTCACGGGTCAATAGTTCCAAGGTCTATGTACGGAGTGGTCCATTGAGTTCCATGAAATAGCTAGTTGAGCCTACTACTACTAGGGGTACCGGACATGCCATAGGAACGGATAGTGCCGGTATTATTTAATAATCTATTCTCGTTGAGGTTCAACTTGCCTTATATTGCACAATGTCTAGAAGTACTGGTAAAAGCCCGATACAGTTGTTAATTGGCTGTAATAGGAGTCCATCTAAATTAAACTGTCTCGATGTCGTCTCCAACCTTCGTGACATGAGCCTACTCACTAGCGACTTCGTAAAAATTTGTATGGAAAATTATACGGCGCCTCTAGTGGTCACCTGGAGAATTTATTCGGTAGTATAAGTAATAACATGAAAGACCTATCGAAATCTTATTGCAAGCGAATAACGTTCTGCAGCGGTTTTTATTGAAAATTGGTACCACGAGTAACTTATTTGACAGATGCTCTCGAGAAATACTGTTTCTATAGTAGTTCAGTCGTTCACTAATCTATTGGTTTGTGAGAGGTGTTTTCCAAGCAAGTATTTAATTTTAAATTAATAAATATATATCGAAATAATATCGGACCGAAGTTATATAGCTTGGAATGTGTTAACGGCGGAATCAAATGAAGATGAAAAGCGTGAGCAAGGAAGGTTCCAAGGTTAGCGTGCGTATGAGCCTTGTAAATCCACTTGAACACATCAGTAAAAATAATTTTATAAAGGAATACAGAATTAACAATGAAGCTATTGAGAATTGAGTGAAGAATTTGTATTCAGTAATTGAAATGTAACACGAACCATTGAAATTATTTCCATGAAAAGTGATAATCGTCGTTGTACAAATCTCATGAAGGGAAAACATTTACAACACAAAGCGCGAACGATGTCGGCTGTTGCCTAGAATTTAAATTTACCACACGACTTTACGTCATTACTGTTGTACACAAAACCTACAAACTCACGTGACCCAGTGACCTGTTAATCTTTTTAAAGGTATGTGGCTAAACTTCGTAAATTCCACACTTAAAACGCGTTATCTTAATTTGTCATATTTAGCTGTTAATGCTGTTCCTTGAATACGTTCGTTCTTCTATGTTGCTCATGCTCATGGTTTCTCAGAGGATAATGCAGAGGGCTCGGAGTTTCCCTACGAGATCGAATCAGAATTGAGTAAATCCGTAGGACAACCAAAGTCATAGCTCAGATGTTTGCGAAATAGCAGTGGGCAGGGTTCATAGCTACAGGGTACATGGCCGTTGGAACAGTTAAGTCCTGAATGGCGACCATGTAGGTAGGCTCCCCAAAAGACTACTGGAGGACATCTCAAGAGCGATCGTTCCCGAGACTTTTGACTCTGATAGGTTTTAGCCACTTACTATGTACATCATCTCTAACCTTTACTCCTCATGTTGCTCTCCCTGCCTAGCCAAATTTTGTAAGAAATTGTTTGTTAGAGGAATGAACATACTGCAGATCTCGGGAAACCCTGGTTTAGTAGGTGTTACAGGGATTTTGCTATTATACATCTCGGGTTCTTCTGCTTCACTAATATTTGTTGTACACTTGTATTGTTGACGTTTTCCTAGATTAAATCATCTTTCTGTTGAGCAAATAGCTTGTAGTATCAAAAATTATTTTATATTACCATTTTGTGATCCTGTTCTAAATATAGACTTGCTCATGTGGTATGGGGCTTAATGCCAAGTAATAACAGCAAACATACAAAGAATTTTTTTGTCCATTGAGCATTCTTCGAAAACTTTTTGCCACAGTTACACAAACTTGAAACAAAGAGTTCTTTCTAGATCGATACTATTTAAAAACCATGCGTCTTCCCCCATTTTAAAGGTCGCTAGCAGGTTCTAATGCTGCAATATGGGTAGGGCATCATTATCATCTATATTGTATTCCATAAATATAACATATTTATTTATTCAGGTTTCAAATAACGTAGTAAATATTTATGAATTTACAATTTTTTGATGTTTAACTGTAATTAAAATTCTATCCGGAACGTAACGCAAAATTTTTGTACAAAATGTGCCTCTTTTTTTTACTTTACACAACGTGTGTGTAATTTTTTAATCTGGTTAATTGATATATAACATATGAAAGCGAAATAAACAAAGAAGCACACTCTCGAAATAATATAGTAACGATTATACATACATTCATAAATTTATTTGATTCAACGTAAAACGTTTAACCAAAATTTATAGAAGCCAATCTCCCACATATCGACTCTTAGGTTCATTTTCGGGGTGATAAATCTCTTCAGCATTTTAAATCGCATTTAAATAAAACAGTATTTAAAACTAATTCCACTCGTACGAAAGAAGGATTTATATTTATACCCTGTACGCAGACCGCCTAAGTTAAATTTATGTAGTTTTAGTAAAATTACGAGACGAAGTTGATAATACCGGTTTATAGTATTGGCAATAGATGTTTTGGATTTGGAACTTGGAGTCACATTACCAAGCAGTATTAATGGAATTTGTTTGAAATCTACTTGCAATAGAGAAATAGTTTTTGAATTTGTATACAATTTAAAGGATTATTAAGTTGATAAGTAAGCTTGGGTATTACTTGCCCTAAAGGAGCCTGTACTTACTCTTCATACAAATATAGTATTTAGAATAATGAATTATTTTATGCAAATTTAAACAAAATGGTCAAATTGCAGGTAGGGGTATTTAGTGAATATTGCATAATATATATATTATTCTAGATGAACATTATTATTTGTTATATAGTTGAGTTCTCGTGACAGGTTTCATCATGCTCTCTTATGAATGTCACTGCTTGTGGCGTCGACGTGGGGCGGGTATTTACCTTCCCTAAAAGGCTGGCCCATGCGTCATACTCGTGAACGGGCGCTACTTGTGGTGGCAGGATGTAACTGTTACCATAAAGTCATAACTTTATTCGCTAAATAAATACTCTGAAAATTCATTTATTTAGTTTGTGTGAATTGATATTGTACTCAATAGCACTTGTTTTTAGTATTAGTTTTAGTATTTTTGTCGCATCACTTTATATATGATATTGTAATTGAAATTATTTGGAAAACGATGATGTGGTAAATGATGATTTAAAAAAATGCTAATGAGTTTCTTACCACTTCTTATTGAAGCTCAATCTTTTTCGATGTGGTGGTAAATGTAAAAATAATAGAAAACTTTTGGCATTCATAAGTGTCTTTGCCTTGACCTACATGAATAATGATGTGATTTTAATTTGATTTGATTCAATATCTCATGCGACACAAACAAAAGTTAAGAAATGCTTCTATTGTATTTATAGTCTTCTCTCTAAAATCTATATATTGACTAATATATAGACTGCTTCAGCGTCGCCTACGAATAGAACTCTCATAAAACAATAATATTTACTTCATAGATATGACACAACAGATAGAGGTCTGTGAAGTGTCGTTGGTATAACCCGTTTAAAAAAAGGAATAATTTTATTTAACCAATGTTACAAATAATTAATTAAATTTTACACTTCTATAGCTATTTTTCAAAATCAAAGTTCTTTATTTGCCGGAAACATTCACATGTAAAGTTGTTACAAAAAGAGCAGGCACATTTTTCGTCTTGACAGACATTGCAAATATTTTTGTGGTTTCACTTCACAATATTATAAACCTAACACTATCAATAATTACTGGTATATTTAATTTAATCAACGTCAAGCCTACTAAATGACCCTACAATACACATTTAATATAATAAATGAAATACTAAAAGTTAATATAGTACAAATAATCACAACAAAATATAATATTATTGGTAAAAATAGTATTGGTGCCAGTTACCACTTTGCTGATGATGATAATATTCACTTAATGAGTAAAAACAATATTTTTAATAGTGTTAATAATTTAAATTTAAATCTATTTAACACTGTCTCCTCTCTTATTTCTTTTGGTAATTTATTATTTATTCTCCAGTAGCCCAGAAAGCGGACAGTGCTGAGGACAGAAAGTGGAAGCGGGCACGCCCGCAACGAACCCGCTTATAGAACTGTGTCGAAGGGTCTGACCGACAAGGATGGCTTCATTAAGGTGGAGCGGAAGAAGAGGAGGCCTCCTAGTCATAACCAATGTGGCACAGCACCGATAGGACGGAACCAGCTCCTGCGTCCCGTAATCCCAGCGACGTATATCTACGTCTCTCGCTTTCACCACACCACCAAGGCCTCCGACATTGTTCAGTACTTGGTGGAGAAGACAAGGTTCCGGTTGGGGGTCGAAAAGTTGGTGACGCGTCACGCAGTATACTTCAACTCTTTTCTGGTTCGCGTCCCGACAGAACATATATCGACCTTCCTGGACGTGCAGCTGTGGCCGAAGGGGGTCGTGTTCCGGAAGTTTCGCGGACGTCGCCGACCGCCGGAAGCTACCGAACTCGCGCCTCATATCGCCGAAAATGTGACGTAGATTTAAGTTATATATCATATGTATGTTGGACTATATTATTATTTTATGGATCTTGTAGCCTGAAATAAGGGAATTTTTATTATTATAAATTATTTCTACACACATAGCATGACAGTTTTTTTGGTATGGTTCTAATGTGGAGTATTTCATGGGAGATTAAGACATTTACTATATTATTTTAGTACAATTAAGTGCCACAAAATTACTTTCAAAACGTATTTGTCCTAATCATTATTTGTTCAGTATTATTGGATAAATTCAGTTATTTTTATTTTAAATATAATTTTTGTATTATAGGCGACGACACGAGCAAGTCATTCATCTGATGGTAACTGATGCGCCCAGACCAATATCATGCGGAGGATTATTAGAAAACCTAAAATTGTGAGCGATATCGTAACTGCACCCGTCACTTTTAAGACCTTTTGCACAAGTTAGGATATAATCCCCACTATCTGGATATGTGACGGTCCTCCACAGTGCGGTTTTCAAGGAGCTTTCTTCCACGTACTACAAAGCTGTGGAATGAGCTTCCTTGTGCGGTATTTCCGGGACGATACGACATGGGTACCTTCAAAAAAAGCGCGTACACCTTCCTTAAAGGCCGGCAACGCTCCTGTGATTCCTCTGGTGTTGCAAGAGATTGTGGGCGGCGGTGATCACTTAACAACAGGTGACCCCTACGCTCGTTTGTCCTCCTATTCCGTAAAAAAAAAAGTTTCACTAGCCCACTAATTTCACTAGCTGTGGCGGTCAAACCACCACTTTTTCTCTCTTTTGGTCTCATACCAGTTTTTTTTTACGACCGATATCAGGCTCTATAACAGAGGACACATTGACATTGGAATCAAATCCAATACTTGAACTGTAATATGTATATGTATTGGTCCATCTTACCAAAATTTGCAAGATATTTTGCGTAAAAAATAACAACAAATTCGTCGCAATCCTAACTGCATCTTCTTATCCTCATATTTGGGGGAGAAATGTTGGATGATCCTTATACCAAATAATTCGGTTTGTCAGTGTATACAATCGACCGCGCCTTCCATTTGATAGTTGCTTAGTAGAACTTCATCTAAAGCTGATTTTTCGTCAGAATTATCAGTTCAAGTAAATTTTTGCTCTTCATGATCACGGGGTTCTTACTTACGGACTAGAGTCTGCAAGCCTGGTTATGGTTGAAATTCATCATCTTCATCATCTTCACTATCAATCACCTCTTCATCTTACATGATGTATCATACATGATGTAATCGGACTTTTAAGTCTATAGAAAAACGAAAAACAAAAAATACGTTTTACTATTTGAAACCAAGATATAAATAATAATAATTTAACAAACATACATATAACAATAATATTAATAAGCAGAGGATATACTGAAGACGTTATAAAATGAGAATACATGAAAAGTTACACATGACTTTTCCGCCGGACTACTTTAGTAGGTCAACGCTTTTGAAGTCAAATTGCTTGAGCGTACATTGATGCTGGTTTTGGACAGGACGCCATCGTCGTGACAACCCCATGGTTGTCACAAATATTTTTCCAAATGGGGCTCACCTAGAGTCAAGTTTCAACTGCGCTAAACTAAAATGTTATTCCAAAAAGAGTTACCCATAGTCTTATATGCAACAGTTGTATTATGAGGGTCAAAAAACACGAATGGCGTTGGTTGCGCAATTAATGACGCCGCGAGTGTTTTTTGACGAAGTTATACAACGTATCGCATACAAGTATTTTTCTACAACTAGATAATTTTATATAAAACAAAAATTAAACAAACGTCACAAGTTTTCGAGTTACCGGGGCGGGATATATATGGTATGACGGTGAAGTTGTCACAAATATATCAAACAAGGCTCACCTAGAATCAATAGTTTGTGATGCGCTAAACTAAAAAGTTATTATTAAAAATACCATGGTCTACTATAGGCCGCGCGTGTATTGCAGTGTTAAATGAGATTGTTTAGTTCTATAGATAATTATTATAATAACTTTGAATGTTGATATAAATAGCTTGAAAGAAAGTTACCAGAATAACATAAACTACAAAATAATTATTTAAGCTCAACTTATTGGGCCCTAATTAATTACGTCAGATGTAAGGTTTAATAACTTTTCCGCTAATTCGTGATATGTTTATGTTATTCCGGGTATTTATGTCTACATTGGCCTTATTTTTCTTTCATTGGTTCATGCTTGAGAAGTGGTTGATGGATATTTATTTAATTATATGAACATTTAATCACGACTATCATGACATGAATAACATGAAATATAAATTTATCTTAAATATAAAAAAAATATCATTTCCATCTTATATCCATCCATATATATATATATATATATATATCCATATGATATCTATGGACAAGTGATAAGTTTTACATTAAAAAAATGTTTTAATATAAAATATTTTTATCTACAGCACAGTACACCTAGCCTAAACCTATAAAATATAACTTATAATATAGATTGCAGGAATAGTGTTTGGGGAATAATCGTACACCTTAAAATAGCATTTGACACAGTAAGTCATGCGATGGTTATTAATAGTTTTCTTTATTTTTATATGTGGAATCCCGCAAGTATCAGTAATAGCAATATTACAGTATTGTTCCTTATAAATAATATCATCATATATAGATTTAAATGGTCAGGTTACCCCACGGGGTTACCCTAGATGCGGACAATTTTTTTTTCTATTTTGTATTCACAATACATGACATTAACTCACGCATTTAAGCACGCGCAAAAGGATCTCAATTATAATATGAGTGGTTTTAATACAATTTTTGAGCAATTAATTAACTAACTGACTCGACTAACGTCGAAATGCTTTTCTTATCTTGACGAAGACAAGGTTATTCCATCTCTTTTTTCCACTTATCTTATATGACATAACACTGCAGTAGAAATATGATGAAAACTATCTTTGTATAAAAACTTGAAACATAGTAACTTAACAACAATATTAAATCTGTCCGCTTTGCGAAATGCAGTTATTCATTAGCTAAACCACTTTTATTATCTATATATATATAAAAATGAATTGCTGTTCGTTAGTCTCGCTAAAACTCGAGAACGGCTGGCCCAATTTAGCTAATTTTTGTCTTGAATTATTTGTGAAAGTCCAGAGAAGGTTTAAAAGGTGAATAAATATGAAAATGTTCGGAATTAAATAAGAACAATAATTTTGGTTTCCTTTGATATGTCCCCGTCGTTCAGAAATCAAATTGAAATAATAGTTTAAAATGAATAACTAACTAGAATCTTTACATCTTACTTACTTTCTTAGGAGGTAAAAACTAAACTTAATTTTAGCTTAACTATAGTTGGTATATTAACTGCAGTTGTTAACTATCTATCAAATTATTTTTATTTTATTATGATTCAGCATTGAAAAATACATAAAACTTCAAATTTTCGCCTTTAACTATTTTTGTATAGCGAATTTTATATTATTGTGTTCCATCCACAGAAATAGTGTTGCAAGATGGTTATCGAATATAATAATTATTGTTGTACGATACATTTTATGTACGATTAAATATATCTGTCTGATAATCGGTCGTCATCTTTTTTTTATACCCCAAAATATTTTTTTTCTTATTACTTTATATGGCAATACAACGTTTGCTGCGTCAGCTAGTTTTTAATAAAAATATGTAACAACACTACTAAATTTAAATTAAAAGAGTCATAAGTAATACAATAGGTAATAACTTAAACATATTTTTATTATCTGTTTCTAACAGTTAGGTAAATTGAAAATGTATACAATATAAACCAAGTTTATAAATAGTACAGTTCTTACGCCAACCTGTACACTCATTACGAGAAATGTTAATAAAAGAATAAATTCAGATACACACATACATAAAAATCACCACATCATACTAGAAAAGCCCTTAGATTTTTACAAGTTATCAACTGAAAATTATTACCTCTGAAATTGCAAGCTGTATAATGGACTAACTGCGGTAATCAAAGATGTAGGCATATTTATAAAACTACGCCCAAACTTTGATCGACGACCAGAAACACCTTCGCATGGACTGGTGTCACCAAATGTTAGATAAGTTCAAAGGCGGTGACTCAAATGTATTTGACTTCGTTGCAGGTGATGAAAGCTGGATATATTGCTACGAACCCGAAACCAAAAGACAATCAGCTCCTTCCGAGGATCGGCCAACTAAGGCAAAGAAAGGAAAAAGTCAAGGAAAAAAGATAATTGCCTCATACTTTGGTCTGAAAGTAGTAATAAGTAGAAGGACAGTTCTGCTAGAAGATGGAAGGACAGTTACTGCAACCTGATATGTCAGTCGCTGTTTGCCTGTTGTCTTGGAAAAAATTCGACAGCAGCGCCCTCGAAGCAGGATCCTCCTTCACCACGGCAATGCTTCAGCGCACTCCGCAAACAGGGCTTTTGTATATTTGACTATGGCAGGTGTCGAGATAATGAGTCATCCGCCAAACAGTCCAAACCTGCCCTGCGACTTTTATTTATTCCCAAGAACTAAAGATAAAATTCGAAGTATTCGCTTTACGAGCCCTGAAGATGCGGTGAAAGCGTACGAAAATGCCATACAAGAGACACCTGAGGAAGAATGGGCCCACTGCCTTTCTCAGTGGTTCTATCAAATGCGACGATGAGTAGAGAGGAACGGAGCTGACTTCGAAAAACAATAAAAATATTGGCAACATTCTACATTGAGCCGTTTTTCATTTTCTAAACAATTTCAGTGTTACCTAGGTATAGACACTAACGATAATTTTATGCATTACTATGCATCACAAATTCTACCTTTTCATAAGCCTCTACAAAACGAAGCAAAATACAGACTATTCAAAATTTTAGTGAATAGTCTAGTAATTGCTGAACACAGTTACGCATAAAAGCACATGTAATAATACACTTACGGTTTTAAGGATTTTTAAAAGACATTATTCAATAATGCTTCATAAAAAAACTCCTTTTTTTTATGGAATAGGAGGACAAGCGAGCGTACGGGTCACCTGGTGTTAAGTGATGCCCGCCGCCCACACTCTCTTGCAACACCAGAGGAATCACAAGAGCGTTGCCGGCCTTTTCGAAGAAGAACCGAGATTTCCAAGCTTTTTTTAATTTCACATTATTTACTCTCACTTTACTTTTGTACATTTATTGATACTTATGCCACTTCTAACGGAGCTATTCAAACTATAATATTGTATTTTAAACTATTATAACCACAAAGGTATTTCTTAAAATATCATCCTTGGACTTAAAATCGTCCCAATGTATCGTGCTGACACAGTGAGAGTTTGGAGAAAATAACAGCTTTGAAATACATAACACAGTCGACACTGCAGATGGCATGCACACTTGTTAAGTTTTGAGATATTTGGACTTAATTTATTCCAAATTACCTATGTCTTCTTGTTACTTCAGGTGATAATACGACTGGTTTTATCCCTTGCAAGTAATATTATGTAATATTATTTGCAAAAATAAATAAATATAATGGTTATTTGTATGTTTCTATTATATTATATTATATTTCTATTGTTTTATATATTCATAAGTATATAAAATAAAAGTACTATAATAAAAGTAGATTATCTAAGAAAGGAAAGTATTACTTCCATTATTTAACAATTAGATAAATTTTGCAACAAGCCTATATGAAGCAAGAATATATGAGAAGCAGTAAAAAACGGTCATATTATCCGACTGATTGTTCGTCTTTTGAAATATTTTTGAATTTACCTTAGTTGTTATAAATCAGTGAGAACAACATTAAATTCAAATAAATCAAAAAAATTAGTTGTAATATATTTACAATAGAAATCTATCTTCCATTGTTTTTCGTGAAAGCCATTTTTCTCATTTTTATACCTGGAAGATTTCTAAGTTTTAAAGTTACTAAGATATAAGATCTGATAGTATGTGTTAATGCAGAATATATTTGCCCGCAATGCAATCGCAAAAAAATATTATACTTATTACTGTAAAATAATATTTAGAAATACCTAATGGTGTGCAATTATGTATTTTTTTGAGGAAACTTGATAATTCAGTAGAAATACCATAATATTCATAACAGCTATCTACAAAGTCCTATCCCGGAGGAGAGGAGAATACCTTAATGCAAATCAAGACATAACAGTATTAGTTGTTGTGCAAGACAACCCTCTTCGTTTGTAAAAATATAAGGCGATAATACAGTAACTAGACCTCCTTCGTGACCGCCATTCCTTAGGGAAATTATTGAGATATTTCCGGAAACTATACGCACATTAAATTTTCGGCTTTTTGAGCTCAATAAGCAAAGTATTTTGTCAAAAAGATTTTTCACCATTTCTTTGTATGTACCTGCACAGTTTCACAAATAACAACTTATACTATTTATAAATTATTATAAGAAAAAAAAATCCATGCCACACACATAAATATGCTATTGGGCAAAAGAAAAGGCCGATGCTCAGCTTGTGCTATAAACCAGTAATGGCGCTGATCTTCAGCATCTGTCTGAATAGGTAACAATTGGAGTCCCAGTAAACACCAAAACAGATTTAAAAAAAGAAAAAAAAATTGGAAAACGATTGACACTAAAGACCATCCCTGCAACTTCCCGCTAATTCCTAAACACTTTAAATTGTACTTATTATGTTTTTGAGCTCTCTGAACTTAAAAATTCAATTTATGTCATTTTGCCCTCTACAAGTTATACCAAAATCTACCGGTCCAAATCGGTCCAAATTGTGTTAAAAATCTAAGTTTGGCCAAGCCCATTCGAATGACCGCGATGAAATAAGGTGAAAAAATAAATAATTAAATTCTTTTTTTAAATTACAGTGTATTTGGGACATAAAAAGGTTAATTTTCACCTAATTTCATGAAAAAAAAAATTGTTTTGGATAAGGTAGAAATAAAAAACAAAGAACTTGTTTTTTTGAATTTTTCATTTTCATTTTTTCTAAATTTTGAGGTAATGTGAAAAAATTGTAAATACAAAAGTTGTAGATCTTTTTATTACCTACAATTTTTCGATTTGACTTTTTTCCATAAGACTTGCCGCCACAAGGATGCCTTTGCAGTTTTGCCGGAAATCGAGATAAACCGTTTTTTACCTTAACACTTTTCTACTTCCCGACCTCAGATCGCCGTAATTTATTTTTCCTTTCATTTTTGTTATATTTTCTTCCATTTCCAATGGGTTTCATCATTCTAGTTTTTTTTTTCACGTTTCATCATTTTCTTTGCTGGTCTGTAGGTCTACTCGCAAAATCGACAACGATATATTCGGAACGATACGATAATAACACGAATATATCGCACCTACCCTACTCTAACAAATGTTCGTATTCCATATCGTTTATCGTAACAACATCGTAACCATAGACTAATATTTTAATATTTTACGATGTTAAAGTGAATGAATTATGCGCAAACTATGTATAATCTGTGCTATGTCGCTGCTAAGTGTCAAAAGTCAAAATATCGCTTAGGCGCTTAGAACCATGCCAGACTCTGCTCCACCAATTTGCATCATTTACACAAAATGTAAATATTCAAAAATTATGTAATGAATATAATATGACCATTTAAAATTGAAAAAATATTACAAAACTTGTGGATAATAAAATGAAAAAAACAAAGCAACTCAACCCTTCTCGTCGACTTCCTATTTCTCAGGCGGCCATTTGCATTACTTTCTACGCATAAACGATCAACAATATGACTTAAATTACTTGGTAGTAAATAAATCCTGTTGAATATTAAATCACATATAATTATTTTAATTTTATTTATTAAGTATGTATATCGTATAGCAAATGTATCTATACAACTTGAAACGATAATAGAAACGACTGCCTAGAAGGTGTCGTTGAGATTATCGTAAAAGCGACGTTTGATTGTTTGTCGAATTCGAATATTCGTCTCTGACATTTTCAACTAAGAGTAGGGCTAGACCGATAATATCGAAAAATGTTTCGTTCGTTCAATCATCGTTTCGACATTGAATACGATGTAACTAAGAGTAGGATTCGACACGACTAATGCCACGATATATCGAATATCGATTTTAGGAGTAGGCCCCCTGGGCTATAACGAAACAGCCTACACGATATTTTTATAATAAACGTCAAATTATCAGAAACGGCTCAAAGTGTGCTCCGCCTTGCTCAATACACAACCTCGCTCGTTGGGATATGGCTTGTGTGGCATTTGGAACCATCCTCGGTGTTATTGATGCGAAAACCAATCCAACACGCTGGAGATGGAAATCTCGGCAATCGGAGAAATACACTATGTCCTTCACATAACCATTTTTTCCAACTTGAAATTTTTTGAAGCCAATACTCGAGTATAATGACATCCTTGTATTGAAGTAGTCAATTATTAGGTAACGTAGACCTTTCTGTTTAATACTTTGGTTCTCTAACATGACAGCTCACTAAGGTTGACAAAATTTTTGGCTTTAATAATTAAATATATTTTTACGTGGTATTTTGTGACACGTTGTATGATATAGATTATAAAAAAGATCATGAATTTTTATTTTGAGACGGATTCAATTGCTATTGACTACAACTTTCTAAGTCTCTATGTACAAAGATAATAATTTCCTAGGGTAAGAGCGTTTTGTACTAGGTTAAAAGCAAGTACTCCTACTAAAAAGATCTGTTTCATTTCTTATCTTTGGCAAAACTTAACATATTATACATCAGCTTGATGTCCTTGTCACCCGAATCATATATGAGTATTGTAGTGATCTCTTATTTGGATCTGCGAGTCCTTCATACGAGATTATAACTCTAGACTCCAAAAGGATAAACAGTGACGAATGTTGGTCTAAAAGGCTTCAAAGCTTGGATAACCGAACTTAAGTGGTTTGGTTATCGGTATTTTACAGGTAACACTTAGCGACGTGCTGCTACATGATTTAATACCAGTTTCCCCGTTCCTCAATGTGTCGGCTTAGAAAAATTAAGTAGACAGCTAAACTGTAAGATTATCTCCACTCGTCTGTTTTTCCCATAGAATCCTGAATGACAAGATTCTAAGGAAACATGTCTTGAATCCACCAGCGACTAAGTAGTCATAAATATTAATTGAAACGCATTTCAGTATATTTAACTGGGGAAACTCCTTCGGAACATTACATTTCATCGATGAATTTCTTAGGAAAACCGCCGTTTTTTATTAAATATAATATATGACGGCCCAAAGGCCTCCGAGTTAGTTTTAGGAAGTGTGACGTCTCTAACTTCACTACTTTATTTTATTTCAATAGGAATCACAACTCAAACTTCAATTGCATTTTAATAATCTTTGGACATCAGAAAGGTCCCACGTGAAATGATTTTTTTTATGAAAATAAAGGACAGTACGAGCAGGACGTTCAGGTGATGGTAATTGTTACGCCCTGTTCATTACAATTCAGTGCTATTTAGGATTTCTTGAAACACCCCAAAAATTCTGAGCGGCACTACAACAGCACTCGTCACCTTGAGACATAAGATGTTAATTCCCGTTTGCCCAGTAATTTCACTAGCTACGGCGCCCTTCACAGTAATGCTTACACATAGCTTTACGACAGAAATAGGCGCCATTGTGGTATCCATAATCTAGACGGCATCCTGTGCAAACGAGCCTGCCACTGGTATATCATAAATCTCAGCTCGGGATTCGAGCAATAACCGTCGATAACGCCCTGAATGCTGCGCACAGTGAGGAAGCTGGAGGTCCACTTGCATAAGCTCTCGGGAAGCCCAAATGATGGAAGTTTTACGAGAAGCTCCTCGTGCCATACACGATCAAGGCCTTCCCTATATGCTGTCTAACTGCCAGGCCTTCCCCCCTTGATTTCGATAGCCTTCGCTCATCTATGTGTTAGGTATACCAGAAGATCACCTGTCGATCGACCATGGCAAAAGCCATACTGTCGGTCGTTGATCAACTGGACCCTCTAGGTAAACTAAGAGCTGGCGGTTATTATGCTCTCCATTATTTTGGAGAGCAGCAAGGTAATAGCTATAGGCCTGTAGTTTACCGGATCTGAGGCTAGCAAGAGCTGACATCCATGAGTCAGAGACTACGCTTTTTGTAAAGGAGTGCCGGAATAAACGCGTTAGCACCGGCGTCAACTCAGGGGCACACGTTCTAAGCACTATTGGAGAAATGCCATCCGGCCTGCACGACTTCCTGACGTCCAACGAAAACAGAGCTCGCCTAACAGTTTTCTGTCTGAACTGTACTTCAGGCATAGAGCTCTGACACCGCGGGATGGTCGGCGGTGTTTTTCGGTTGACATCAAGAGTCAAGTTGGAGGCAAAAAGAGCGCACAAGAGATCAGCTTTCTCTTATCTAGGGTATCATTCCCCATGTACAACGGCGGCAGGGACGGCTGGTTGAAGCTACCAAGACCAGCTTTCGGCAATGACCAGAACAGAAGGGTACGATGCAAAAAAGGAACTCATCCTATCCCAATCTGCTGACTTGAAGTGCCAAACACGGCGGGTTGCTGGTGGTCTGTGACGTTGGCGTCGGATATTCAAATTCAAATTCAAATTCAAATATTTTTATTCAAAATAGAATGTGAAATCACTTATTGATAGTAAAAAAAACTACTACTAGGCACTACACTCCTGACCAGGCAATGGTCGGACGTTCCGAGACAGGCGTCGAAAGAGACCTGGTAACCTTCGGGATGTGTAGTCAGCAGAAGATATAAAAAGGACGGCATGTGGCAATCCACATCCGAGAGCCGTGTTGGCGACTCAACCAATTGGGATAGACCATACTCCAATGCAAAATTATGCATAGATCGCCCTGTGAAGTTTTTGGCACGTGATCCAAGCCATTGTGCATTGTGCCCGTTGAAATCACCCAAGACTACGATTTCAGCGGATGGGATCTGTGCAAGCACGTCGTCAATTGCCACTTGAACGCAGCCCATGAGGTGATCCGTTTCTGCGTTACCACTATGGGACCTGTAGACACACGCATAGATACGGACGCGGTCCTCAAAATCTACTTTCTGAGTTTGTTATTCACAACTAAAAAGATCAGATCCTGTATGTACCAGCCTCCGCAAGTACTCGCCTATGTATAGAATTTCATACAAATGTTATACAAAGTGCGGTATTGGAAAGGTATTTGTTGTATTGTTCTAAAGGCCATACGGCTAAAGTCGCTGGACGCTAGTCGTAAAAGACCGGGTTCAGTTATAATGAACGATGGTGGAAGATGGCTTAAGAACAAAAAAGGGACACTATTTACACAAAGTAGCAACCATGAAATTGCGACATATTTGAGTAATTTACTAATTACTTAGTTTTGAAGTACAAAATGATACCAAGAAATTTTCCATTCTTGAACTTAAAGGTTTATTTATGTTTCCATCTAAGACAGGAAGAATTTTAGGAGATAACTTTTCAAATAAATCAGTAGGCACTGCAGGCAAGCCTCGCCAAGAAGTGTTCATACTCTTGCAGACTTTATATCTTTTGAAAAGTTTGGACATAACTTAAATCAAAATCCATATTTTTTATCTCACATTTTATTAGTTACGTTACTTTATGTTGCAAACTATAATATGTTTCCAACTTTTATATTTATTTTTGAAGTACTTGTGCAATTCTCTCGCACGGTTGGCATGGGGAGTGAGTGAATGCGTGACGAGAGCGTTACGAAAAGTATGATTGGGCGACACTTATGCAAACGGTGATTATTTTGAAATTTCATTTAAATCTTGAACACTGTTATAAATAAAAAAAAATTACCTCCGTATTTTTTATTATGTATTTATTACACTAAGATATTTCGGCATTTTTCAGTCGACTTCAAAGATTAGAAGGTATTCAATTCAACTGTATGTTTTTTTATTTATTTCTTACGTTATATCTCCGCCATATATCCAGAGAATTGAATTTTTAACTATATATACGGTGGATATACTACAAAATAATAAACACACTTAAGTCTTATTCCGTTTGAATTTGGTTTAAAAGGCTACTGGTATTTACAATTCGCCATAGTTTAATTCCACTGCTTTCACCTACATTTATTTAGTTATAGTATTTTATAATTAATTCATTTGCTATTCTATTCGTTACCACAATATTTTCATCTGTACTGTTGCAGATTCTCGAAACACCAATGCTAATAACTTGATCCCTGTGAGGTTTTAAGCCGCTGCTCCACGCGTACTAATCAGTTTCCAAATAGAGTAAAATCCAACGATATCAAACAAGCAGCATTAATATTTCACGTGAATATGGTAAATAGAAAATCGTAGTAATTGTGAACAAGTAATGCTAACTAACAGTTCTTAATAACAGTTCTTTAAATTTAGTTGCGAATGTAGGTCAGAAAATGAAATATGCAGGTGTAATCGATAATAGTGACTAGGCGATTTTTCCGTAACTACTACAGATCTAGCAAAATACTTTAACCTAATATCAAAAGTACGTTTACTTATCAGTAAAATGATATCAATAACTTTTTAAAAATCGAACGAAATTCATCTAAAATTTTGATATTAATACTACTGATACAGTTTATGCGGTGACCTCAGGTGGGTCGGAAGAGCCGAGCGCTTTCAGATGATTATACTTTTTCTTAAATTACGAAAAATAACATATAAAAACTTGAAGTAATAGAAACTCTATAACCATAGGTTTGACTTTTGTCAAAATACCTAGTGTTGTACGAAAATTAATAAACATATCGATATGTAAGAGACAACTATAATGATGAAATCAGGGTTGATAAAGATCAACCCTGATTTCATCATTATAGTTGTCTCTTAGTATACTTTTATACTAACGATAAAGTACGTCGTAAGCTATAATAATTGGCCAATATTTTTTCTTAGGTATAGTTTTATTTAAAAGGATGGACAATATTTTGCTCAATTCAAATAAAATCAAGACAACATACTCGAATAGTCCTGGAAAGTTACGGTACAAATATTATATTTACCTGGGAAGGGATATACGCATAAAACATAGTTTTTTTTATAAGTATTCATCGTTATTCTGTATAAACCCAGGGGCCAGTAAAACACGGGATTTTATAAACTGTACTGCTTCCACACATATTGCAGTTGCAAAATGAAAATTTCCAAAACATTAACGAATGATTAATAAAAGTGAAGCTGTAAGTAATGATGAAGTATTAATAATCTTGTAAGTCTAATGATATATGATATTTTATATTATGATGTACATTTTATGCTACAACGATGGCAAACATATTTTTTACGTCGTAACGTTCTGAATGAATTTGGATTTAATAAGTTAAGGTTACCTTTGATGAGAGAGACTAATACTCAAATATAATATTTTTATTTACATATTATAATTAGTTAAACTGGTTATTTAAATGTTAAGTTCCTTGAATTAAATATTTGTCTTTTAGCCTTAGATATATTTTCCAGGGTATTTCTTTGGTATATTATGTAGTGTAAGCGGACATCAACATAATATATATTTTGTATGGCAGCTTTAGTCAAATTTTAAATGTAGTTAAATCCAAAAAACTTAAATCCTTAAATGGTGAAATATAAATATGCTTATTTGGTTTGTAAATTTCTTCACATCTCTCACTTGCAACCAACTGGCGTCAATTCTCTTTCATTATCTCGTGTACGGGAAAGATGAAAAATATAAGTTTTTACATATTTGCAATGTAAATAAGTAACAAATACTAGGTAACGATACTTCCGGTATAACGTGATTGATATATGATAGATCCATATTTTTTTCTTATAAAAAAAAAGCCCGCTGAGTTTCTTGCGCCCATTCTTCTCAGGTCTGAGGCAGTATTTTTTGAACACGTGGTATTTTTTGACGTTCAATTAGTGATTTGAATCCTATTTTGAATAAAAATATTTGAATTTGAATTGTTTGTCTTTTTAAATGTCACATTTGTGTTAGATGTTTAAAAATTCAGTTGTCACTTTGAGACTATGACTTATATTATATATACTTTGAAATCTAAGATGGCCGACGCGTATAATCATAATTGCTGTCGTATTATATATTTGGGTATATAATTGGGTATGATTGCCATGGTCGTTGGAATACTCGTATCATAAGACAAATTTCGAATGATTCATCATTATATCAGCCGGAAAACGTCGACTGCTGGACATAGGCCAAAGGTCTCTACGACGATCTGTCCTGCGCTGCCCTCAACCAACCTATTTCGGCGATCTTGACCAAATTATGGGTCTTGTCGGGGGGCCTACCAACGTATTCCAGTACGTGGTCGCCATTCGAGGACTTTGCTGTTCCAACGGCCAACTGTCCATCGAGCTATGAGCCCTGCCCACTACCACTTCAGTTTCACAATCATTTAAATCATATCTCCATCAAACAATTCAATGCTTCGATATACCGATAATTTGTAAAACTTTATAAGTTATTTAGTGCAAGTCAGGATGAAGTGCAAAAGTTACAATAGCATTCAAATGAGTATAACAATATTCATTAACAAAATTTTGAATCATTAATTCCAACTTTATAAATTATGATTCAAATAATTTTTCACATTATAATTGGCCTTAGATGTTTATTTATTTTTTACGATACATTTAATTTTTTTAATTGGTATTATTTTAATATCATTTGGGACTTTATTATAAAAAAATATACAATCCACTTTAAAAGATTTAGCAATTTTACTGAGCCTAGTAGATGGAAGTGCGAGTTTATGTCTGTTTCGAGTATTGACATTATGTACATCACTATTCTTTTTAAATTGGCTAATATGTTTATGAGCGTATAGGAGGTTCTCGTGTATGTACTGGCAGTGTATGGTCATAATTTTAAATTTTAGTAAACGTTTCTCTCAATTAATCCCTTGAACGCATTTTATAGACTGATCGAAATGACTTTTTCTGCAGCACAAATATTATGTTTTCAAAATTTGCAGCCCTACCCCACAATATAATTCCGTAAGACATGACACTATGAAAGTAGCTGAAATATACAAGTCTTGCCGTTTCAACATCTGTCAGCTGCGTGTTTTTTATCGCAAATACTGCAGAGCTTAGTCGAATACATAAGTTTTTTATATGAGCACCCCATTGTAGCTTAAAGTCTAATGTAATGGAGGAATGTTGTCATTTCTACTACATCAAGTTTGTCACTATTAATTTTCATAGGTGTTGGTTGGTGCATTATTATAAACAATTTAATCTAGAGTTCTCTCAGCAAGAGCAAGTATCACATTACAAGCGGACACACTTCAAAATTCAATAATAATGAATTAAATTGCTCGTCGTATGACGTTTGTCATTTGCAGAATTTATATACGACCACATATGAAAGCGTTCCTTGCGACAATGTGTCTGAGATTTCACTGATAACTAGACGTATTTCACTATGACTGGGTAGAACAATGAACAAGGTATGAATTGCAGTTTTTTTTTTCATTAAATGAAATTATGATTACACAAAATTATAAATGTCTCGTAAATTTGGCGTGGTGTAAATACATTATAAACATGACTTTAAGTTTCAGTTTTTTTCGTTACTGAAAAAGAAATGACACTGATATTTTTAATCATATTACATATTATATGAGCACAAACTCACTTAACCGGCTTCCAAAAGGAGGAAGTTATCAATTCAATCAGTTTTTTTTATGTATGTACACCGATTACTCTGAGATTTATGATCCGATTTACGTAATTTTTCTTAAAAAGTTTTAAAATTTTTGTTTGCCTAGATGATTTAATTGTTTTTGTGTACGGCTTTTTAGGAGTTTTGTATCAAGTAACTAAAGAATTAATTTAATACACCTTACACCCATATTAATAAAATACTATTATTTGTATGTGCTACATATTGATAGATTTGAAGTACCGACTTCACCGGCAAAGCCAAATGTAATAGTAAGTACCTACACTCGCTACGCATGACTTTGAATGGGATAGCTTCGTCTAGAACAAAACAACCCAAGCGGACAGACACGCGTGGCCAGACAACCATAATAATTACAATAAGTAATCTGTTTATAATATTAAGTTTTATTTTGTTTAGGGCTTGGTACCGACTTAAACCCTATCAATAGGTAGCACATATAAATAATAGCATTTTTTTATGCAATTTAAACGCTCATATAAAACTGTAAGCCTATTCTATATAGCTTAAAATAAAGAAACAAAAAAATGTGTGACAAGGTCTATCATCCTATTAATAATTACATTAGTTTCAATAATTTTATATTCCTATAAACATAGCGAGGAGAAACACACTGAAAGAAATGTTCTTGTAAGTATAATTATTATAACAATGCTACTCGTATTAGACATTTTTGAGACACAAACAAGAAATGTCCGTATTTATGAAAGGAGTATATACAGTGGTGATAAATCACTCAATATCCTCTTTGTAGGACAGGCTCTTCTTTTAATGGATATATTGCGTGACTAGCCTCTATCTTTAATTACAAAATATGGGATTCCGAGCTAACGACAAATTCAAAATATTTACAAAATTATAATAGTTCAATTCTTGATCTAATATTGTCAATGTTACAAACAAACTGTAGTAAAAATAGCAATCTCATGCATTGAATAAGAAATAGTTGTTGATAATATTGATTCACCTGCGATATCTGATGCCTAGATTTGCATTGACTAACCACTATCTTTAATTACAAAATATAGAATTCCGAGTTAACTACAAATTCAAAATAGTGCAAGATAGTTAAAATTCTTAAGTTAATTCTTGATCGAATATTTTAAATTTAACCAACTGTAGTAAAAATAATAATTTCATGGTAAAAATTATGACGGGTACTCACGATATATATTTTATTGGTTTGATGCCGATATTTCGATCCAATTGCATGAATCGTGGTCGCGACAGAACTGCGGAGGCGGCGAGAGCTCTTGACACATTGGCACTTGACACTAATAGTATATCAATCTGTCCACGTGGCAAATAGTTCGTTTTGGTCTTTGATACACTACACTACTTCACGACACACACTACTGACGACGTCCATGCTTTCGGATCTTTTTGTTGCATTTGTACTGCAGAGACGGACCACGGGATTCCATGCTTGCGCTAGCCTAAAACCATCCTCCCTATTTAAATTGTTATGATGCTTCAAATTTCAAGATCTTCTCTAACAAGCTGTGGGATATATTGGCGTCCAGCAAAAGTGACTCCTGGGTTGTGCAGCTCGATCCAATGGTTAGTACCGGCTTTAAGCAAGTGTTCGGCTATTGCAGATTTTTTAGGATCTTTATTTTTGACTCCGCTAATGTGTTTCTTAACGCCTTGAGAAAAAGCTCTTTTTGTTTGTCTGATATAAGAGCTGAGAGAGACCCCGGGGCACTGGTATGGAATACTGTCTTCTGATGAACGTAGGTAGTCGACTACTTTTTTGAGGGGTTGAAAAATTGTTTTTATATCAATCTTCCGCCTGTCTCCTATGTGGTAGATATTCGCCACTTGCCGATCCACCGTTGCGGTGCGCCTATGTGATATACTCGATCGAATGTAATGTATGAATGTAAATGTTACCACCTGTAGTAAAAATAGCAATCCATACATTGAATAACAAATAGTTGTTGAAAATATTGATCCATTTGCGATATCCAATCATGTCTAGATTTGCTTAACTTTTACTACAGTGGAAACCGAGTGTGAAATGGAAGGCTATACTACATAATATTTTATAAAACATTGCTCCTCGCGTTCGGAAAACACATTGATAATAGCAGTAAACTTATAACATTGTTAGTGTAAAAGTTCCTTTGGTCATTAGGTGGTTTTCTTTACCAGTCCCCTTTATCAAATGATACTTTCTACAAATACTTGACTTGTTATTTAAAATACAAAACGTTAAATTTTATTCTTATACCTATAAAATTTAAGTAGTTCTTATAATTACTCATAGATTTCAGCATTAGATCTGACAATTGAACATTGAGTGGAAGTAGAGTATACTCAAGGAAAAATGTAATTCGGTTCGTAACAGCTGCGGCGTAGTAAATGCATATCAGTATGCATTTACTACGTATGAAATTTGTTAGTTCAATGAGAAATAATAATAAAGTGGGTTCTGTTTTTTATTATTTTTTAGTGTGGAACATGCAAACTATTTGGTTTTATTGTTAAATGTGTGAACTGCTCTCACTTCTGATGACCACGAAATATCAACCAATGCGCAAAAATTTTCAATTTTCTTTTTTGTATTTCACTTTTAGCACTACAGATATACTAATCTACACTGTAAGAGCCCACCAATTCAATGTGCCAATAAAGTTATTATACATTTCCTCACTGCTACTGAAAATAACATAACTCAACAAGATGAAAATGTGTATAATTTTGTAACGAAATTATTAATATAATACGTGTGTTTACATGCGTAGTTCAATTATATTGATAAAAAAAACAACCTACTTCAAAGAAAACTATTCCAAAACAGTCGATATAATATGCACTAAAAAGTACAAAAAATGATTGAGTAATTTTTTATACAATCTAATTAATATAATTCTAGTTACAATTATTGTTATTTTTGGTATTGGCCTCTGCCTTCTCACGTTGCGCGTGCGACACAAGCGCATCTCACCTACAAGCTTCCTACAACTATGTATATACTTACAAACCTACCGTGGCTTACACCAACGAGAACAAAAAATAGAGTAATTTGCGTTACAGATTTTTGTGTTACTGAACTAAGTTTTAGTCGAAAGAAGTTGACGTGTACCGACATAACAGAAAATAAATCCAGAAAATGTCATCATGCGTAATTTTTCATTTTATTTCCTAACATTCTTAGTGTAAGCATAAAACTAAACATTTCGCTCACTATTCTGAAGTTCTGTCCATATTATTGTATAGGATTTCCATTTTCAGGATTAAATTGTCCAAACTGTTATGTGATTTGTTATAATGATTAAGACAAATAAATTTGTTTCGACATGCAAGCTTAATTCCACACTACATAAATGGTTAGGTTAGTTGCATTGTTATTTCAAAGGTGCATTTTTATAAGTGAAGCAGACTAAACAAATAAAAGGCGGAGGGAAATTTCGAATGATTCATCATCATTATATCAGCCGAAAGCCGTCCAAAGGCTTGACTGGACAAAAGCCTCCCCCAAAGGTCTCTACGACGTATGCGAGCAACGACATAAGGCGACCCGAATAAAAAGGCATTTTTTTTTTCTCAAATTTTTATTTAACATTTTTTTACTGGCAGCCATGGTATATCGTAAATAGCAGGGGCGTCCATATCGTAGGTAATAAGGCAGTGCCTGCCTCGCTATGAATCTAAATAAAAATTACACTAGTGTTAATATTAATTTAATTTAATATGGTCCGTTATTTTATAACCAAATTTATCTTCAACACCCACTCATAAAAATTTCCTTACGCTGGACTCTAAATACCTAATTAACAAACTTTTCATATTACAAAGCTCAACTACGACTAGTCAGATCCACAGTGCCTACCTGGTAAATAGTAAATATAAAACTTTTTCACACATTTTCCTAAACTGTGTTTAAAAAAAGTATTAATTTTAAACAATTTCAATAAAAAAAATAGGTGACTGTAAATAAACAGAGCAGTGGGATCTTGCGATGATATTTCACTTTTAAACTTTACTATTCCAAGGAATACGCGATGGTGCAACACATTCCGCAGTCTATGTTAACAGTAACGCAGACAGCGTTACTGTTAACGTTAAATTTGACTTAAATTTTAACTAACAGCCTAAGCGCACTACAACTAATGCCAAACTTTTAAGTTAAGGATAATCGACTGTTTAGTAACTATTATTGAGTTTATTTATTAAGTAAAAATGTTTTATTTTTTAACCGACTCCAAAAAAGGAGGAGATTCTCAATTCGTCGTTTTTTTTTAAGTTTATTACCTCAAAACTTTCGATTGGGTGAACCGATTTTGATAATTCTTTTTTTATTTGAAAGCTGGTGCTAGCTGTGTGGTCCTATTGTAATTGTGGTACAGATCTGACAATGGCATCTATGAGAAAAATCATAAAAATCTTAAAATTGCTTTACATACGTATAGCAAATTTGATGTTAATTTTACGAATAACCGATTTCGATAATTCTTTTTTTATTGGAAAGGATTTACTTCAAAGATTGGTGGTTAGGTTATGATTACGGAATGCTTGGCAAAGTAACAGAACTCTTCAATTAAGCACTTACGTTCATTGCTGCATTGAAAAATTTAGTATATATCTGCACATATTTAGACAAGTTGTTAGTGTACTTCAAATTCACCAAAAATCAAAAATTAAAAAAACATTTACAAAAAAACAACCGACTTCAAAAACACTGTTCCAAAATAATAGATATAATATGCACTAAAAAGTATAAAAATAATTGTGTATTTTTATACATTTTTATTCTTGTTACGATTATTGTAATCTTTGGAGTGGGTGTCATCCAAGATGGGCTTGTAACTACATACATTGTTATAGGTGAGATGTGCGTGAGGAGGTGAGAGGCGAGGCGGCAGAAGGACATCGATTCCAAAAATTATAATAATCGTAACTTGAATAAAATTGTTTAGAAATACGCAATTATGTTTATACTTTTTAGTGCATATTATATCTATTGTTTTGGAATAGTGTTTCTGAAGTCGGTTGTATTTTTGTTAAATTTTTTTTATTTGTAATATATCCTACACACATTTCATATAAAAGAGAGTGTAAGATCAGATACTATCTATACATTAAAAAGAAAATTTTGATGAACAGTTCGATCGATCATTTTACATTGGTCATAAAACACGATGCGTCGAAAATTTATCAGTAAAAGGGTTGGCAGATTAATTTGCATTCTCCACCTAAACCGATCGTCAGTATCTCTCCTATATTTTCACGCTCAACACTGCCTCCTGTATTAACTACTCATGCTCTGATAAATTTAAATTCAAAGTCATGTTGGTTTAATTAAGAACTTCTTTTCTTTTATGTTTTTTTTTATCATAATAATAGAAGTTATTAATTATTTAACAATAACAGTTAGAGCTTCTTCTCTCCTCCGCATCGTTCATATAATATTTTGTTTTTAAATTCTATTTGTGTTATTAATCCCAGTAGGGAGGGTACCTTAAAAAATAACAAATTAATTATACAAAATATGAATCTCGAACAAAATTTCAATATTGACTCGCCCTATCTCGTTCAATCGCTTAATTTAAACACTTTTCACAATCCTAGATCACAAAATTCTCTCTTTCTTTAGCTTTTTCTCACAACGCTTTTTGTGTACAAAAATAGTACCTCGTCGGTATACCACTTGTACGTATGTGTAGATATTTTTATGAATTATTTGATAAAAATAAAAACCTAGATACATTTAGTCAAAGTTTTGCAGAATTCAATTATTGTGTCAAAAAATCGTATATTTTAAAAATTTTCAAAGAAAGGAATCTTAAGAAATTTTTATCTAGATTGAATGATTAGTATGGCTCCAACTGTAAGACTTAGGGGTTAGTTAGTTACTTTGGAGATGTTTTTTCGCAATGTCTATTAAAGATAGGAATATAAACAAAAAAAATCTTGTAATATTCTGTAGACGTATTGGTATGTATTGCATTATTTTTTGGTAAGAATAAAAGCGAGGCTATAAAGACAATTTCTCGGGATAGCGGCCTTAACACATACGGACAAAGCGACAACGTAATTTAAACTATCTTGTTGTTTAATATATCTAAATTAGCAGAATCATGTTCTCGTACGTAAACCTCGAATACGGTTGGTAATTAAACATACAAACAATCTAATGAAGTCTTATTATGTTTAAAGAGCATATTCAAACTTAAGATGAGACTAGTGTAAATTTATTCCTAGTATAGCATCATGTTATTTGGAACATTGTCAACAACATCGGTATAAGACGAACGTGAATGAAATATACAAAATATCCGCAGACATGCTTCGTCACTTTGTCTGAAAAGGTGAAACATCGGAGACAATATGAGAAATGCATGACTAAGTTGTACTCGCGGAAAATTTAATATTTTATGAGTTCCTATTTTTTTATATAACATAAAAGAACAAATTTGTCTAGCCTCGATGTAGTTAGATCCTAATATACCCAGAAGAAATTTCGTGGGATACAGATTCGTTCGTTTTGTTAAGGTACCTAAAAAAAGCTGTTTTTACCTTATAGAGAAGAAGTAAAACAGTACTTTCAAGTGGATACCACACACATACCGGCTTCTAGCTTGTTGCGCACTAAAGCACTTGTTCAGATGTGAAATGCCTAGAATTCCTCAAAACAAAGCCTAAAGTTCTATAAGATTCCTTTGCCAGAGCGGTAATATGGTCATGGAACTTTCGATCACATGTTGCACCCAGATATCACCACCTATTTTATAATCGAAAACTATTGGGCGCCACTTTCAACCGAATATATTTCCAGGCGAAGACAAGGCTGCTATAGGACGGAACTCTTCACCTTTTGATTTATCAGAGCTATATAATCTTTGTATATCTATTGAAAATCCAAACTCATAATACGACCCCTTTCATTGATTGAGTTGTTTAAGCAGGTTTTATGTAAATCATCTGAGGTCACTGCATAAACTATGTCAGTTGCTTTACGACCATTGAATAGTGTTTTGGTAAAGATAGAAATATATATTATTCTTTTTTTATAAATCAATATATTATTTAGAGTGGCTAGTGTCAGCAAACGTTTTCAATTTTGTGATTTATGGAATATTGAAAAATATTAACTAAGCATTCTTTAAGAAACATAAAAATCATATTAATATATAAATCGTCATATTTTTTCGCCGTCGTCATCATTTTTGGTTGCCTTGTGATCATTAGTATAGTAGCCATAATAATTAATTATTCAACACGGGCAACATAAGTAAAACATTATTTAAAACGTTTAGCCACAATTTATAGCAACGAGTCACCATTATATTGGCTTTCCGGATATATTTCGGTGAAATAAATATCTGAAACAATTTAAATCGAATTGAAATAAATCAGTGCTTAAACTATCAAGAGACTTTAACTTACCAAAAAGAATGGCCCTTATTTATAGGCTGCACCTGTTCAGGAAAATTTACGAATAACATATGCTGTATTATGTTGGTTTTTCTAAGTATTTGTTAAAGCAACAATAAAATGTAGGTAACAAACTGTTTTTTTAATTTATAACTGTTTTTTTTTCTTATTTATTTTCAGCTTTTATTAGGTGTAAAAATTTAAGTTCCAAGTACGTATTTTCGTTTCTTCACGATATTTCTGAGTCTTAGAAGAACGTGAAATAGAGTTTCGAACAGCATTTCTTGGGATCTATATTGTTTAAGGCGCGTGGCACCTTTCGTAGGCCAACCCATACTGATTTTAATAAACAAATTCTATTTAATAAATGACATTAATTAAAAAGCAACGAAATCACACAGTTCACCCGATGTACCTAATCTAGAAAAATCTTACCGTAGTTTACAGAACAACCTATAACAGACACTAAAATGTTAAAAATTACTTAATAAAGATTTAATTTAACATACCTCGCAAACCTAATACCATTAATATTAAGTAAATACCACCCATTGACAGGTTAAAAGGCGGTGCCAAGCCAAATGTAATAGCAGCTACCTACACTCGCCACGTGTGACTTTGAACGTCGTCTAGAACAAAACAACCCAAGCGGGCAGGTACAATTCATTCGTAAAATAAGCAGGCTTAGAGTACTTAATTTATATGAAAAAAAACGTTCGTCGGGTCAGCACTTATAGTAATTCTCTATGTGGCGCGAAAATGAGAAATCTCAATGAACAATCATATTATAAAAATGACAGATTCCAGATTAAAATGTTATATTTCGTTTATTTTCAATTGCAACAGTAGGTAGCTATTTATGGTCAGACTAAGTATAGAACAAATGAGTTTTGAATATTGTAAGTCCGCTTACAATACGTCATCAAAATCAATTTCGACATGTACCTACTGTAATATCCGTGTCCGAAAATGGCGGAATGAATTCAAAACACCGTGCATGCCCGATATCCTGCAAAGTACTATCTAAATATCATTCATAAGCGACATGCAAACGTCAGCTGAATTTCATAGATACTCTTGAGTTATGGATTTCATTAACTCTCAACAGCTCTAAATGTAAATGAGCTTAACTCGCGTTTTGTCATTGCACTTGTACTTCATATTCAGTTTTTAATAGAATTCATAAGTGGGTATAGTTTTAGATAAGTAAAAAAATTGGCAGTTGTAGAGACTGCCGAAAGAAGTGAAAACTTTTATCATAAATATTTGAAATTCCATAATGTTTTTAGTATAGTTATTTATTTATAATTATAAATACATAATTAGCAAAAAAAAACAATCAGCTAAATACACGATAGGCTGCAAATCTACGAGGGTGTGTACACATATTTAACATAAACCAATAACTATTAAAATACAATATTAATAACAATTTTAAAACTAGCCCTAGGTAATGTAATATTATAAAAGAAAAAGACAGAAAATATTTGAACAAATATATGTGAATAATTATGGTAAGGATATTTTAATATTATTTAAATAATTTAAACTTACTATGGAATTTAGAAAAACTAGATTTCCATTTACAAACAGATGAACTGTTTTAATTAAAATTATCAACATCAATCAAGTTTTAAAATCTATTGACACTCCGAGCAACAATTATATGCACTCTTATACTATGTTTTTTATAATTCAAATATATTACGGGATGTACAAGATCATGCCAAAATATAAATATAATTCAATTTAAATAACAATTAATATACAATCATATTAATATTTATGGATAGTATTTTTTAGTAATTTCAATTCTTAAATTATTTTAATTATATACACTATTGTCATCATTAATTTCAAAAATAGGTAGGCTTTTTGTACTTTTAATTATTTCATTGTGTTCAAAAGAAGATACCTATGATAATTAAATTGAAAAATGAAAATATTTAATTAAAAGTAACGAGTAAAACCGCATCGATCGTTGTTTTATATCTGTAGTACTGATTCGATCATAATATGACATATTTAAATTAAGTGTATCATTTAAAAAGACAAATAAATGTAGATTTTTATATCAAAATAATATAAATTTTTCAAAAGCCAAAATAAATATGAAGGTATAAAATATATTCTATGATCTTAAATATTTATTTAGTACTCACTACTGTACAGCACAATGATTGTACACTTAAACAATACGAATAATTATAAAAAAAAAACACTAATTCAACAATGCACAGTTTAATGCCTCGCCTAGTATCGGAATATTGAGTCTCAAAATCTGTCTGTGTGTCTATTAACGTAAAATCAACAATAAATCAAGCTTCTATATTAAAACAATAGAAATTATGGCCCTTATTTTCTTAAATGTTTTGATTTTTCTTAGACAGCATCAAGTTAAAAAAACACAAAAATCATTAACTATTCTTGATGAAACTATATTTAATATGGTATAACAATTTATTTAATTCTTAAAGTTACTTAATTTTTTTCTAACTTGTACTAAGTGCTCAGGTGAGTGATATTTGTTATATAATAATAACAAAAAATGTAATATTTAACTTTGCATGAATAAAGCAATTTTCAATTCCAAGAACATTGTTGCTACGTAGAAACACAGTAAGTAGCTTATTGATTCTAATTCAAGATGGAAATGGAAAATTTAATTTGTATTCGAAGACGCCATTGACGTTTAGTAATGGTATTCACCTCGTTAGCGTTACAGAGCCAGCCGGTTAACGTTACAGCTACAGTAATCCGATTTCAATGGCAGACAGAACCGACAAATTTGCGGTCAGTACTGTATATGTATTATGTATATTGACAATGGACATGACTTTCAACTTAGAACACATTGCTTTAGATATTTTTAATGCAATTTTGTGAACCACTTGGCTCCTTGATATATTTGAAGGTTTGTAAATATTCCAATTAGACGAATATAAGTTATGTGGTTTTAAATATTGGAATAATATTGCACAGGATGCCAGCTAGATTATGGGTGCCACAACGGCGCCTATTTCTGCTGTGAAGCAGTAATGTTTAAATATTACTGTGTTTCGGTCTGAAGGGCGCCGTAGCTAGTGAAATTAGCGGGCAAATGAGACTTAACATCTAACGTCTCAAGGTGACGAGCGCAATTGTACTGCCGCTCATAATTTTTGGGTTTTTCAAGAATCCTGAATGGCAGTGAATTGTAATGGGCAGGGCTTTTCAATTACCGTCAGCTGAAGGTCCTGCTCGTCTCGTCCCTTATTTTCATAAAAAAAACTATAAGCAACAAGACTCCCAATCGCCTTTTAAAATGCCGTCTAAAATCTGGGCTGAGAGATCTTATCTCTCAAGGTGACGAGCGCAATATTATTATTAACGGCGCCGTTATGGTACTCATAGCCTAACCGGCAACCTGTGCAAAGGACCCTCCCACTGGCACATGCCGTAGAATCATTACAAATTACTGATATATAGAAAAAATCATCAAGTTATAAAAGCTACATCCAAAGCGTTCCAGACGCGTGTGTTCCACCTCTGTGTGTGATTCTATTTCCTTTTTTACTTTCGTATGTTTCTATGATTATACGAACTACTCTTGTTTCGTTAGAAAGTAGTTAGAAGTAGAACGTTTATTTCTAATAGTTACTAATTTAGTTATTGTTTTAAATTTTTTAGTCCAATTGTTGTTTATTTTTTAAATGTTTCGAACATTTCTTTTTTGTATATGCTATTATTATTAATCATAAGATCAGATGTAATGTAAAAAAATATTCTCTTCCAAATTAAAATATTTTGACCTAGATATTGACTTTTGACATAATTTTCTCGTTCACCACGAAAACCTTAGGAAATTAAACTTATTATAATATAATTTAATTGTAACTTGCATTGCAAGTTACTTGCTTATTCAAATTTTTAAATTAAGATGAGAATAGAACACAATACAATATTTAAATTCTTAGTACAACGTTGTATTTTGGAACATTGTCAACTTTGTGCTTCGGTCTAAGGCGACGTGACTGAAATTAACAAAATATCTAAGAATATAATACCTTGTCACTTTGTCAGGTGAGAATTAATATGAGAAACAGAAACAGATGAGCTATTTGCATTATCATTTTCATCTTCTTGGAATTGGCTACTTCACTGTGTCGATTTATAATTATTCGTTTTCAAATCAATTCCTTTATTAATATAAATAATGATATTATATATAATTTAAGTGATTTAAATTAAAAAAAAAATCAGACTTAATCAATTTTTGCGCGCAAACAATCAGTCACGTGACATTTTGATTTATGACGTCATATTATAGCAAACAACTAAATACCATACTTACCAAGAAAAATTAAACAACAGATTTTGATACAACAAGGACAACGGCCAACATAGCCGAGTCCGCTGCGCCTTTTTTTTAACAAAACATGTTAAAAAACAAGTTAGCAAAACAGTACGTCCGCTGTATCTGTTTTTGTTTATGTTTTCCTTTCATTTCAAAAATGAGTTCCAATGAAGAAGACGTCGATGCTGTTGTAGAAATAATAGATTTAATTCTCAAAAGCGGAAACAGGAAAAGATTCCGTGTCCCGCCATACCTGCAATCACATTCGTTCAATATTTAAGAATAAAAAATTGATGATAGGTTCGGTAGAAAAAACGTTTTTCATTGCTCAGAAAATGATTTGTAAGAGTTTTAATCATTTTATATAGAGATTATACCGGATCTAAAAAACGGATGTTGAGGAATGATGTGATGTGATTAGGCGTGTATATACCCTATCAATATAACAATCCCAAAGAACTGATGCTTCTGTTATCATTTGTATAAAAAAAGTATTTTCTTTATTTACAAACGAACTATATAGAATTATCGTTTAGCTACGAATAATACATCTTCGTTCAGTAAATGCTACAGATTATGCGTTAATTTCCCTCCCCGCAGGCAAAACAACGTAGCATAGCGGGCGTTCTTAACATAACTGTTAAGCTACGCTCCTAATTGGTTTATAAAACATGTTATTGTGTTTACAAACAAGAAAATACGGCGCAGCGGACCCAGCATAGGAAATGAAGTCGATGGACAATCTTCCGATAAATTTTAATATCACTAGTGAAATTGTAATGTCGCGGCTTTGACAATATTATAGCTACGACATATACAATGAGAATCAATCTGAATTTAGTTGATGATGGCTACGTTGAGCGTGCATTGGTTTTAGATCTAGTGGTAACTGCACCGTCCGAAGTCTAGTCTTAAGACTAGTCCAAAAGCGCTAGGTTTTGAGATCAAAGTAGTAATGTAGTTGTTTGCGGACCATTTCATCACCCTAAATCATTCTTAGTACAAGTACCAAATATTATAATTGTTAGAATTGGTCACTGGGCAACTTAGTATGAAATCTACACCCACGACCAACAGAAAATAAAATGAATAGGATGTTAGATTATAGATAAATGTCTGTAGTTCATGAAAATATAAGTCGCATTAATGTGGATAATCTGATTCAGGCCAAAAACTAATCAAGAAAATTTTAATATTACTAAAATATTAAGGATTGTTTAGAGTTTTTTATTGAGGTTTATTATAAGGTTTAGGTAAGACATTTTTATTAGTTTCTTGACAGCAATTATTATTTTATTCATAGCATAAGGCTCCCACTCCTGGACAAAAGCATCCCCTTCTTTTCTCTATTCTTCTCAGTTCCCTGTAAAGACCCACCTCTGTAGGTGTCTAGGTAGTCTCACCATCTTTTGTGGTGTCGGCCCCAAGGTCTCTCTTTTTCTCGATCCAAATTGATTGGTAATGCTTTAGAATCATCTGATGATGACTAAATATGTTTAAAGCATACTGAAAAAATATAATGATGACAGACTGAGCAAAACTGATGACATTATAAAATACCTTCAGTATTAAAGTACACATTTAAATTATTCATATATTCATTTTTACATTTTATTACCACTGTTTATAAATAAATAACTGCACAAAAGTGAATGTGGGTTAATACTAAACATTTTAAAACCAGTTTGGTTTTTATGTTGGATATGAATTACTCAGTTTTAATTAATAATGCAGTCACACTATAATATGAGAACATTAAAAAACATATTATCCATCTTATATTTCCCTACAATATTATCCGTCAAAACAGATATTACAAACAATTTTACAGATTAGTCTGATTTTGATAAACATATTGAAATAAAAAAAAAAACACGGTTAAAATAGGATTAATTAAAAAGAGAGGAAAGTAAGAAAGTATAATATTTTTTAATTGGCATAAAAATCCTCATCACAAATAGGAAATTATTCTTCATAGGGTTCGTCTATCGAGTTCTTTGGTAAAATACATTTTAATTTATTCAACAAAATATCTTTGTCGGCGTGCCATACTAACGAACGGGAAATGAAATATTGGTATTCATTCTGTAAAAATATCAAATTACAATTTATGAAGTTGAAATTGAAAATAGATTGGAGTGATGCTTGGAAGGTACTAATGAACGTAAATCCCTATTGGAAGTCTTCCAATTAAAGTCTTTTGTGAGGTTACTTGGTTAAACATATGTTTAGATACATAGCTTGGAATATATTGGTTACCTATATATTAATACTAGCTAATGCCCGCGTAGATAAAGGGTTTTTTAAAATAATAAGCAAGTTTGGAATTGAAGATTATCTAATCTCCTATTCTAGTTCCGGTTCTCGTTTTCACTCCCTTTCCCAACATATTATATGTATCTTATTTCGAGGAAGCCTACGAACCATGGCAAACAAAACCTACTATTGGTATGGTTATAGCTCATCGACATGAATTACAGTTTTTCACGAATCCTGCAGGAATCATGGATATTTCCGGGATAAAATGTCTTTTCCCAAGCTCTAGTATATCGCTGTACCAAATTTAATTAAAATCGGTTCAGTAGCTCCGGCGTACAAGCGTATCAAACAAACTTACATGCACATTTATAATATTAGTAAGGATTATCATAATATAATTTATAGCTTGTCTTTATATCATTTATTTTACTATACAGGATGTCATCGTTAAATGTGACCAGGAGATTATTCTGTAACTATTACAGATATAAAAAAAGAAAAAACTCATATAGAAAGTAAGTTACCTAATCAGTAAGAAAAATCAAGAACTTATTAAAAATTCTACGAGAAGTATCAAAAATTTTGTATTGATATTTATACTAGCTGACCCAGCAAACGTTGTATTGCCGATATTAAAATCGCGATACAAAACTAACTGTTGATCGTAGATGGGTGAAAATTTTAAGTTGTATGTATTTTTTAATGCTGAATCATAATCAAACAAATTTAAAAAAAATTTCAAAAAAATTAAAATAAAGAAAATCGTGAGGAACACCCTTAACATTTAGGAGGATGAAAAATAGATGTTGTTCGATTCTCAGACCTACCCAATATGCACTCAAAATTCATGAGAATCAGTCAAGCCATTTCGGAGGAGTTCAAATTTTAACACCATGACACGAGAATTTATATATTAGATTTATATTTATATAGTCATTGTTTCGCATAACAAAGACATCACTTCGAATAGAATATTTTGTGCCTACTTAGAAATAAACATTATTCAATTAAAAACTAGTAATATTACTTTGTTAGGTTACTTAAAATTACTAAACAGATTTCTTAAATGTATTAAATGTGATGTTCTTTCATATCTTATTATTATATTACATCCTGTATATGGGATACATACAAACCATCTGGTTTGCATCCCAATCAATCCCAATTCAAATTCAAATATAATTTTTTTTTATTCCAAATAGAAATTCTAACACGTCTGTTTGAACGTCAAAATATGCGTCATTCAATATAATATGTGCCTTGGACCCGAGAAGAACTCAGGTCCAAGGCACATATTATTACGGGCACAAGAAACCCAGCGGATTAATTACAATAAAATTTATTGAAGTAGTCTTGTAGTACTGTTTTGTGAATTTGTTGAAGTACTTTGCGGAAATCCATAATTATCAAAATGATTTGAGTTTTCTTCAGTGTTAATTCCAAAATTCCGAGACTCAAAAGGGTCTCGTGCCAGATTTTGGCGAGCCAAGAGGATGCCTCGTGTAGAGGCGAAACACGTGTCGGATTGTTTGAAGACAAATATTGGCGGAATTAACACTAAAGAAAACTCAAATCATTTTGATTTCAATAAAATTTATTAATTAAACAAAATGGGTCGCATTTTTGTTAATTAAATACTTCGAAGGTATCATGAAGAACATCATTTATTATATTGTAACTTTTATTCTTAGATCATTTATACGTCTAAATAGTAAGACAGCTGTGGAAATGTCGAAAAATTTTATTAATTGATTTTAGAGCTAACCTCTATATAGAGCAATGCACGCACACTTACACAAAGTGTCATACAAATCGAGATTGTAAGACGTAGCTTGTCACGCACACTAAAGTATTAAACCTGGCCTGTTTTTATTGGTTGTCTAACGGCAAAAGACTATCTTGACGTTAAAATTGTCTAAGCCTTTAATTTCGTAACACATTTCAATTTGAACATTTTGTGGAATCATATTGTAAAACGATATGCATTGCCCTACAAAGTATTTGTTTTTGCTTGTCAATAAAAATATAAGCCTATCAGTTCATACCATAAATACTACAATATTATGCGTACTTTGTTAAGACTTACTTTATTGTGAAAAAAGGCTAAATGTTTCCTGTTATAAAAATGTATTCCCATTTCCAAAGACGTCGTTACTGATTTTCATATATAAAATTTATGGAATAACTAAGAAGCTATCATAATAAAGCCACTTATGCCCGTCTTGAAATGGAACTGATACTTTCAAAATGTATACAGGAAATAGAAGAAAAACGTAACGAGAACCGTTACTACAAAGTAAGTAGATGAGAGTCAGTATGCATTCATACTTATTTTTTAACCGACTTCGAAGAGGAGGAGGTATTTTATGTATGTACACCGATTACACTGAGATTTATAATCCAATTTTCGTGATTCTTCTTTAGTTTGATGTGTAATGTGTGTGTAATCATTAAATAATCCGCATTTTGGTTACAAATTTAATATGTATAATATTTATTTCTCCAAATTGGGGCATAATATATTATTATTTCAAATTACGGCACGAAAGTACTTTGTGGATCTGTTTTATTATGGATAATGTATTCATATGCTCATGAATTTAAAACAAAGATTCAAGGCTATTCGTACATAAGCCGGAAAATCCGGATTGCTTTTCAAAGCCAGCTCCCGAATATCAAAATTAACTTTTTCACAAACAAGATCATTCGCTATGAGTTTATATTACTTAATTTCATCAGTTGTCGTACTGTTATTATTAAGTTTAAATAAACATAGGTCTCTGAATATGAGTGTCATTTTTATATTTATCTATGTGTATATAAAGATGTCCTTATATATTAGTATGTACACTAACATAATTGGACGTAATTCCAGAAAAACTTTCTAAACCACAAACTAAACGAAATTGAGTCGTGAAAACTGGTCGCATTATTCCTATGAGCGGACTAACTAAAAATGGCAGCCCTACTGTCAGTCTTTAAATGACACCACCACTTAGTAGCCCAACCCACATGTATGGAACACACTAATATTGATTAAACTTTAAATGCGAATTCCTTGAAATGTGATGAATGTAGCTTGGAACATTTACAGGAACTACGTCCAATTGTTCCGCTCTTATTGTGAAATTTTCTATATTAACTGGAGTCGTGTCGTCCAGTCCCGTCCGCTGTTTGACTAAATCTTAGGAGCATCCTCCCATGTGCTACCTTGTCCACGTGGACACGGCAAGACAGCCGTCAAAAAACTGCCAATATCTACTTATCGGTAGACAACTATACCAGACAGAATTTTTTACCGGGTGTATTATTTATTGATCTTGGTTCTAAAAGCCTTTATGGCACAAAGCGCAACGCTTTTGAATACAAAATATATTAGTATATATTTGAATTTAGTTGGCGGCGGCCATTTTTGTTTAGCATACAACGGGAACATTGTTTTGCGAATATTTTTTTTACAAAATAAACTTTTTTTTAAGGAAATCATAAGATCATGTTATAAGTGTCCACTTAAGTAAAAATAATTAAAAAAATTCATTTGCAATATTTTTATTTTGACGCGTGTAGCAAAATAGTCACGATTCCTCTTCCCCCGGGACCTCGATCGCGAGTAGACGGGTTGACCCTATGTCCGAATTATTTTTAAATCAATTTAGTTATATTTTATTGCAAAGTACGCCAAAAATTCAAGTTAAAATAATAGGAACGCATAACTAGTAAGGAGATTGACCAAGTGAAGAAACCATTTTGTTGGGGAGGTCACTAACACCCAAGCTCCACCCATCAGTGCAGCCATCTTGCGGGGGCGTCAACTACAGCTGCGCAAGCGCCACCTTAAGTGAACCCATATTGGTAAGTGCTTGTCTAAGCGCCACCCACTAGCGGTCAGTACACACATACCTGTTTAGAATTCTGTTACCCTGGTACTGCGGTACGGCACGGAATAAAAATGCCGCGAACAGAGTTACCTGCAATTAATATACAACCGGGTTCCTCAGAGTCTGATGCGACCGTAGCGAGCGAATCTGCTAACGAAAGGAGACCGAAACGGAGAATTGAACGTGGACTAGGCATGAACGAACTATTCACAGCGTTTAAAGAAGAGCTAACGGAAATTTTTGAAAGTAAATTCTCCCAACTGCACACGGAACTTTTACAACTAAAGAAGCAAAATCTAGAAATGAGTAAATCAAATACAGAGATGGCCAAGTGTTTGGACTTTATGTCCACTAAATATGATGAAATAAAAGGAAAATTTGACCAAGTTCTTAAAGAAAAAGATGACAGCAGGTTGCATATTTGCAGTCTTGAAGAGAAAATTGAGAGCCTAGAGAAGAGCATACGAGCATCAACCATCGAAATTAAAAACATCCCGAAAAAGCAGGCCGAAACTAAGAATGATCTCGTTAAGGTTGTGTCCAGCATTGGATCCGCCCTTAAGCTGAACTTACAGGCTGCAGAAATCCATGACGTGTATAGGATTCCCGTGAAAAAGGAAGGAATCCCCCCCATATTGGTCAAGTTCTCGTCTATCCTGCGTAAAGAGAATGTATTGGAGTCGGTCAAAAAATTCAACAAAGGTAACAACGAGAAATTGAATACTAAGCACATTGGCCTTGAATCACCGTCCGCTCCAATCTATATTACGGAGCATCTAACACCAAAAACTAGCAAGTTGTTTTTTCAATGCAGAGATTACGCAAGAACCCACGACTACAGCTTTTGCTGGTGCTCACGCGGCAAAATATTCCTGCGGAAGAGAGAAGGAGACCGATTTATCATGGTTAGAAATGAAAAACAACTCGATGAAATTAAAACTAAGGTGTAATGGACGTAGTATCGCGGCCCGATATGCAGAAGTGTTGAAAATAATCGCTAAAACCGTTATATCTGTATTACCTCTAAAACTATGTAAAGTTATCATTTATAAGATAGTTCAATGTAACGGTATATATTTAAAACCTTTCATATGCATACTGGGTACACATTGCAATACTGCGTTGACGAGAACTAATTTGTTTCATATAATTTGTTATTTTCATGTTCTGAACATACACGTTTACCAAATACCTCCTATTACACAGACTATACATACTAAACTAAGCTACATACAGTTCTCAATAGCTTGCATTTGTTTTTTAATATACAATTCATTCGAAAACCTAACAAACCACACCTACTACGGATCACACTGCTACACATACTTACAAACAAGACATACTAACACTACTACACCTTCTAACTTTAAACATTCATACACACACAACTTCATTATATTACTATGTATTTAAACTCCCAAACACAGTCAAGATCTATTGCATATTTAATAATTAATTGTTATACATCAATATTTACAATATATTACATAAAATTACAATCTATAAACAAGCCAAATAATATGAGCAAATTCACAACGATCTCATTCTTATACTACTCTATGATATTGTGTTACGAATCTACTAGACAATGTGGAGAACAAGAACGTATATTATACTTAAGATTCAAAATTCAACAGTCAATCTGTGCATGATGACATAGAGGACACATGTACGAGTAATATTCCCTGTTCAGTAATTGACGAGCCGCATATTTTATCTCTGGACGGTACAAATCACTTCAATATAATTTCATTTAACATACGAAGTATTAACAAAAACCTTGATAACTTCTTGATATGTATCTCACAACTAAAAGTCCACCCAGATATCATTATTTTGTCGGAATGCTGGTGCAATGAATCAACCATCCCTCCAATCATAGACGGTTATAATGTATATTTTACAAAGCGTAGCTTTAACCAAAACGATGGAGTTATTATGTATATAAACTCTGATATACAAGGATACGTTTATGAGGTAAATATCAAAGAAGCAAATTGTCTGGCTGCAAAAATAGGAAACATGACTATTCTCGGTATATACAGACCATACTGTTTCAGAGAAATCCGGCCCTTTATTGAATCTCTGGATATGGTCCTTACTACAACCAGGTCTCGTAACATCGTCTTAACCGGTGACATAAATATAGACACTCTTAACCTAAGCAACAAAAACACTTCCGATTACCTGGACGTAATAGGGTCCCATGGTCTGCACGCTGCAGTAAATAAACCAACCCATGGAAAAACATGTCTTGACCACTTCATGATCAAACTAGTAGGAAACCCCAAATGCTTTGTTTTAAATACAGACATGACAGACCATTTACCACTGCTTCTATCGATCCCAGGTTCCCCAGCACCCCGAATACCCGATCAAGGAGCATATACTAGAACCAAAACCGATTTTGACGGAATCAAGAAATATTTAGTAGAATATGATTGGTCAGACTTCTTATTAATTACTGAAACTAATGAAGCAGCCCAAATACTGACCAATATACTTCAAGAAATTATTCTCAAGTTTACGGATACCACTATACTTTCACGCCGAAAAAGGCCACTTAAACCGTGGATTACCTGTGGTATAATTAAGTGTATTAAAAGACGGGACCATCTTCATTCAGTTGCCAAGAAATTTCCTGAAAGTGCGGAACATAAATTAAAATATATCAGTTATAGAAATATGTGTAAAGAAATAACTAAGAAATTAAAAATAAATTATTATCAAAATAAACTCCGTCAACAAAATGGTAAGAAAAAAGAAACCTGGGATGTTATAAAAGAAATATGCCAATTAAGCCCGCAAAAAACCTCGGCTAATGAATTATTAAGCTTGGCTTCCAATCCACTGGATTCCCTAGAAGGAGTTAACGATTTCTTCACTAATGTAGGAAGTTCATTGGCTAAGGAAATATTAAATTCCACCAAACCGAAACCGAAGAACAGTTAATATCCCAACAGGGTACACACGCACATAAAGGGAATTCGATGATGTTAAGCCCCACAGATCCAATAGAAATTAAAGGTATTCTGGGGAACCTAAAAATTCGCTGCGCACCTGGCGATGATGGCGTACCTACGAGCATATTGAGAAAGTTTCGGGATATTCTTTGCTATCCTATTGATCATCTTTATAACCTCAGTATGATGACAGGTACTTTCCCATCATTATTCAAGCAAGCGATAGTTGTTCCAATCTATAAGAGTGGTGATAAGCTGTCCATCTCAAACTACAGGCCCATCTCACTACTAAGAGCCTTGAGTAAGGTATTGGAAAAGGTGGTTAATTCAAGACTAATACGCTACCTTGAACAACATAACCTGATAGCAAGTAACCAATATGGTTTCAGGGCTAAAAAATCTACAGAAGATGCTGTGATCTCCTTTTCCAATACTGTCACCAAGCACATGGACCAAAGAAACAAATGCCTGGGAGTATTTCTTGACCTCAAGAAAGCGTTTGATACCGTGTCCATACCTCTCCTACTCCGAAAAATGGAAGGCCTTGGTATACGAGGAACCGCACTTGACTGGTTTAATAACTACCTATTAGGAAGGACGCAAAAAGTAAAAGTAGCAGAATATTTTAGCAAGAACCTAAATGTGACACACGGCATTCCACAAGGTAGCACGTTGGGACCGACGCTTTTTTTAGTATACGCTAATGAAATTTGCAACATAAGACTAGATAATGCCCAACTTATTGCCTTTGCCGATGACACTGCCATAATATTTCATGGGAGAACGTGGGATGAGACCCGCACAACAGCTGAAATTGGACTTAGCAGGATCACAAAAACATTGGAAAATAATCTACTCACCATAAATGCTCAAAAAACCAAGTACATTTGCTTTAGCATAACGCGAGTCACCCAGCCCCCTTCTAATTTCAAAATTAAGTTACACACGTTTCCCTGTAACAAATTAGAAGTCACTCCTAATGACTGCTCCTGTGAAGTACTCGGTAAAGAAGTAACCATGAAGTACTTGGGAGTTGTCATCGACGAAAACCTAAAGTGGCATCCCCACATCACAGCACTTGCTAATAGAGTCAGGAGGCTAATCCCCGTATTTAGAAACCTCCGTGACGTTGCTGACACCAAATTGATAATACAGGTTTATAAAGCACTATGTCAATCCCTACTGATCTATTGCATATCTGCATGGGGTGGAGCAGCCTCCTCACACCTTATTGAGGTAGAAAGAGTTCAAAGAGCTATCATAAAGGTGATGCTCGGTAAACCTCGTAGATTCTCTACTGAGGAACTATACAAAATCACTGAACTTCTTACGGTACGTCAGCTGTATATAGACAGAAGCGTTACACGTTACCATCGGATGCACCGAATTCCACCACTGGACAGTACTCCCCGACGTCGACCTGTAATACACATTCCCCGAACAAAAAGTTCATTTGCACAACGCCAATATAACTATTTGGGACGATATCTTTTCAAAAATATTAATACAAAACTTAAAATTATGCATTGTAATATATATGAACTTAGACATAAACTCAAGAACATGTTAAGAAACCTAAATTACGAAGCTACTGAAAATCTTATTCGATAACCACTACTTAAACCAGGTATAGCATTTGAAAATAAAAAGCTAAACACATACTCACACACACACACACACACACACACACACACACACATATACATACACATACACACACAAACACACAATACACGCCCTAAATTATATATAAAATAGTTTCTGTGTTCATAAATTGTTGCATAACTTCCATTGTTAGACCTTAAAATATGTTGATGTTTGTTATTTGACATTTTACAATACACAACTGGGAAGAGACTGACCCCCATGTCACGGGCTGTCCTAGTTTGGGGGTCGAGGGTAATTTTAAGCAAAATTGTATTTTTTCTTTGCAACAAATAAAGATTTATTATTATTATTATTATTATTTATCGTCCAACTCTGAAAGAGCGGCGATATCACCCGAGAGAAGTGAACTTAAACTAATCTAAGTTGAACTATTTAATATTGAAATTGTTTAATTATATGTATATTAACATGATAATGTAAGGAAAAGTTATTTATAAATAAAAAAAATTATTCATTATAAAATATATTTTTTATTTTTAGTTACATTATTTAATCCTATAAAAGTAACAATTGGTTAGAGTGAGAGAGGAGGAGCTGCCGCTGCCGTATGAGTGAGAGAAAGGAAAGCCAGACCGACTGGAGCCGTAACGCGTTACGATACAAAGCGATTTGCCCTCCCATAAGAAGTTATCACTTCAAAATTAGTAAAATAAAATGATTTTATAATCATTGCAGTAACTGTGTTTGGATGCACATAAAATAAATATTTTCTTTTTGTATAGATAAAAAGTCTAAGTCAGGTTAAAATTATTAAGTTCAAATTCCACATAGATAATATCTTACACGAGTTTATCGTGCCACGTATTCATTTCCCTCTCTCATTAAAATTTCAGCCGAAACTCAGCATCTCTCACATAAATCCACACAAGCCGTGATGCCATTAGCCCACGCTGACATCACACAGCTTTTGATGTTCTCTTTATTATTTTCCACACCCAATTATTATCTACAAGCTGGCAAAATATTTGAGTTTCATTTTAGAAAATACAATACAAAAATAAATCTCAAAAATAAATGTTAACTAAGTAACATTTTTATATATAAAATTCTCGTGTCGCGGTGTTTGTTCCCAAACTCCTCCAAAACGGCTGAACCGATTTTGTGATGCATGAAATTTGTGTGCATATCGGGTAGGTGTGAGAACCGGCCAAAATCTATTTTTCATCCCCCTAAATGATATGGCCCTAAAAATTTTATTTTTATTCTTTTAACAATTTTTTGAATTAAAACTTCCTTAGGCGCGACTTGGGTGTAACTCAGAACTTATTTCTTACGGTAGTAACGCTCAGTACAAAAGTCAATTGAAAGAAATTTTTTAAGCAGTTATAATTTCATGGTTTTAAAAAATATTTCAAATTGCTCAGTAATATTTTTTAAAAATCTCCAAGTGTTTTTATTGTTTATTTATTACTACTATTGTAATAAATAATATGTAAGTTTTCAGAAATTTTCTGACATACGTTTATTTGTTTCTCGGTTCTTATTTTTTTGTTTCCATTATTAGGATAGGCAAAGGATTCGAGCCCATACAGCCATATTTGTTAATATTCAATAACAACGTCATATTGATATGTCATATGAGCATTTCATCACTGCGATTTGTAACCTGGAACGTATGTACCATGACGGGCAGAAGTGCCGAATTAAGCGACATCCTTAAAAGGAGGCAATTAGATGCATGTTGTGTGCAAGAGACCAGGTGGAAGGGGACAAAATCAAAACTTATAGGCCATGGGTACAAAGTCATATATTACGGAACCATCAGCGGTAAAAATGGTGTCGGAATAATTCTGTCTGAAAATTTATCTCAGAGACTAATAAAGACTGAAAGGGTAAGTGACAGACTTATGGCTGTAAAGATAGCCCTAGACAAACAACCATGTTTCAACATTATATCTGCATATGCACCACAATCTGGCACCGTAGAGAATGAAAAGGATGCTTTTTGGGATGATCTTCACAGATTACTAAAAAATATACCGCAAGAAGAAACAGTACATCTGGGTGGTGATTTAAATGGTCATGTTGGAAGCAGCAACACCAACTCAGAAAAATGGCATGAAGGCTATGGTTATGGTACCCGCAACAGCGACGGAAATACTATTATACAATTATTTGCATGCAGCTATGACGTGGCCAATACCTTTATTAAAAAGAAAGAGTCACACCAAGTAACATATAAAAGTGGTGGACACGCCTCTCAGATAGACTTTTTTTTCTAACGCGACGTAAACATCTAAGAAATTACAAAGACTGCAAGGTCATACCGGGAGAACCACTCACTACTCAGCATAGATTACTAGTCATAGTGTACAAGCTTCCTAAACCTTTAAAAATAAACCGTAAATTAAACAATTGTTCAGTTACAACTTTCCGAAAACTTGAGATCCATGGATACCATACATATGACACCAAATAAAATGTGGGTAAAATTTTGTATTGGCAAAGCAGAAGAACACTTAGGCCGCACAAAAAGCAAAAAGGACCAAATAAAGAAACTAAATGGTGGAGCTCAGAAATAAAAGAAACGGTAAAAGCCAAGAAAGTATCTTTCAAACTGTGGCAGATGACCAAAGATGATACTGACTATGAAAACTACAAGAAAATCAAAAAGGAAACAAAGAGACAGATTGCAACATCAATAGCAAAAACAAACTCTCACTTTTACAACCAATTAGAATCTGCCAAGTCAGAATTAGACATAAACAAAATAGCTAAAACACGTTACAACAATACAAAAGATATTTGTAATGTTAAATACATTAACGATAGTCATAACAAAATGCTTACAGAAGACAGAGACATTACCAACAGATGGACAGAGTATTACAAAAAGTTACTAAACGTATCCCATCCCAGGAATTACAACTACAGCAGGCCTGAAACAGTACAGGGGCCACTTCTAGAAATATCAGCCGTAGAGGTAAAGTTGGCAGTGCAGCAATTAAAAAATAACAAAGCTCCTGGGCCAGATGAAATACCAGCAGAACTCTGGAAGGAGCTAAGAGATGATGGAATAGTTTGGCTACAACAACTATTTAACAAGCTGATTCGGGGATACCCCATGCCAGACTCATGGCGTACTAGCTATCTCATACCATTTTACAAGGGGAAGGGAGATGTTGGAGAATGCAGTAACTATCGGGCCATAAAACTAATGTCACACACACTAAAAATTTGGGAAAGAGTGATGAACAATAGATTGAAACATTTAATAAACGTAACGCCAAATCAATGTGGTTTTGTGTCAGAGAGAAGCTCCCCAGATGCTATTCAAACGGTTCGCATACTACTTGAAAAGGCCAAATCAAATAAATATAATCTCCATATGGTTTTTATAGACCTTGAAAAGGCATTTGTTCATGTCCCACGTGACCTCATCTGGGAATCACTGAGGCAACAATCTGTACCAGAACATTATATTTATCTCATACAAGTCATGTACAAATCTGTTACCACTCAAGTCCTGAGCCCAGCAGGAAAAGGCGAAGCGTTTGAACTTGAAGTCGGGGTTCATCAGGGATCTACACTTAGCCCATTGCTTTTCAACACAACTATAGATTACGTCACAAAGCACTGTCAAAGGGTTCTGCCTTGGAACATTCTCTATGCATACGATGTGGTTCTGATCTCAGATAATATAAACGAGCTCCAGAATAATTTCAACTCCTGGATAGATGCACTCGAGTCAAACGGCCTCAAAATTAGTAGATGCAAGACAGAACATATGTCGTGCGTTTTTGATGACGTTACAGATGCAGACAATATACACATTTCTATAGGAAGCATGGTACTGCCCAATGTAAAACAATTTAAATATTTAGGATCAATTATCAGTAACGACGGAAAAATTGATAAAGATGTCACTCACAGAACAACAACTGGATGGATGAAGTGGAGACAACTCACAGGCGTCATGTGTGACAGAAAGATACCGCTTAAAGTCAAAGGGCAGTTGTACAAATCAGCTATAAGACCTGCTGTTTTGTACGGATCAGAGTGTTGGGCGACCAACATGCACCACCTAAATAAACTGCACACGACAGAAATGCGCATGCTACGCTGGTCTGCGGGTGTCACACTTCTAGACAAAATCCGAAATGAGTACATCAGAGGAAGTTTTAAAGTTAATAATAATAAAGTTAATAGTCGAGAAGGTCAAAGAGAAACGCTTAAGGTGGTTCGGTCACATTCAAAGGCGCCCAGACGATCATATGGTGAAGCTTGCCCTAGACATGCCAATAACGAAGCGTACGCGTGGAAGACCCCCTGCCACCTGGATGACGACGGTCCAAAAAGACTTGAAAGAAGCTCATCTAATAGCTGACATGGCGCAAAACCGTGCCGAATGGAAAAAAAGACAAGGAACGCCGACCCCAAGTAAATGGGAAGAGGTCTAGGAGGAAGAAGAAGAAGATCGTCATATTGATATGTGCTAATAAAAATATAACCTTCAATTCCTTATTATCAATTATTTAATTAATAAGTGAAAATTTTAAAATGTGCGAATGGTATTACTTAATTATAAATAAAATATGTAATGAAAATAATAATCACTCAAATAAAATGGCGGAATCCCAGGAATATTTTACTCTTACATCAATAAATAAGAATAAAATCAAGAACCTGATAATGACCTGACCAGTAAAAAGTTTAAGTGTTTATATTCTGATGAGTAATAATATCAAAATATAACATTATATTATCATTCTTTATAAAATATATAAAATCTCACTTGATAAAGTAATATTAATTATATTATATATTAATAAAGGCTTTTTTTATTTCAGGTAGAGAAAATGCCAACTTTGCTCAAAAGATGAAATAGCAAAAAATAGCAAATAATCTAACAATGCTCCTAGCCCTTCAGTAATACGTGAGTGCTTAGTTGTTCGGCTTAATTTAATGAAATTTAATGTAATATATTAATGCGTCTGTTAATTATTCCTAAAGTTAATTTTTATTAAGTTTTACTTCAATCGCGCGTAAAGATAAGACGCACACCCACATATACATAGGTTGCAAGAAAGCATTATTGTGTTTTGGTCTGAAGGGCGCCCGTAGCTAGTGAAATTACTGGGCAAATGAGACTTAACATCTTATGTCTCAAGGTGACGAGCGCAGTTGTAGTGCCGCTCAGAATCTTTGGGTTTTTCAAGAATCCTGAGCGGCACTCCATTTTAATGGGCATGGCGTATCAACTACCACCAGCTGACCGTCCTGCTCGTCTCGTCCCTTATTTTCATAAAAAAAAAAAATCGTAATACTAAATATTGTGTGCAACTAAAACACAACATAGTGTTGGGACACTATGTTTAATAATTTCAATCTCGTATATAAATAATTAATGGTCTTTATTAATTTTCATTAAGGCTGAAACAATAATATTTTATCGAGGTTGTGAAGTAATAAGTATACTTAGATAACTATCAACTAATAGTTAAGCTTCATGCTTATATAAATTACGATGATTGTACATAGCCACAATAAAAAAATAAAAACAAAATCATTAAAAATAAAATATATCATATCTTAATTGTAAATTATAGTAATAAATCTTTAATTAAAAAGTCTAAGTCAAATTAACTTTATTCAATTAGGCTTAAACCAAGCGCTGTCTCGTCACTATAAATATTTCTTTTAAATACTGTATCTACCATAATTATGTTTGGGAAATGTAGTTGTTTGTTCTTCTCACAATACAGGGAACTCAACGCCTGCTCTTTTCAATCAATAAAGTATTTTTCAATGGCTGTCAGTGACAAATTAGTTTGTATGGTGCTGCAGCCAATATAAGTACTAAAAAAGAAACTGTATAAACATAAATTATAGAAATGTAACCTACACCAAAATCCACGAACAATGCGGGGCCTGAACCCCTCAAAGACGCAGAAAGTAAAAATAATAATGTAGATACCTCCATAATATTAAATGGCACGTCGTAATTAATTTCATTTTCGCAAATGTCTTCAGCATGCCTGATTACTTTGATCTCGCTCTTTTGGGAACGAAGACCGAGCCTTACGAACTGAAGAATCCTCAAGGCGGTGCTTACCGCAGTCCATTATGATCCCTTCAAATTAATTGGCTATATTTTTCACGTAATACTGGCATATAAGTATTTTCATGGATGATTTTCTGGTATTTCAAGATTATTTTAAGCTTCCTCGCCTCGAAAAGAGATTAAGGAGCAGCAGAAAGCCGATTCAAATAGCTTTGCAAATCCAATTGGTGAAATAATTTTAGATTACCACGAGTCAACGGTTATTTATAAATTTGATATAAAATCGTTGTTATTTAAGGATTTAGAATATATTATTCATAATGTGTTTAATTATATTGTGCACAAATTTTCAGTTATTTCCTTCAGTTGTTCATGTGACTTCATCTTAGTATATAAGACTTATTTGATTATTTTAGTAACAAGCTGTTATATACGACTTTGTCAAACAATAATATTTCTTTCATCGATAAGACAGCGTTCTTAAGAAATGTCAACTGTTTTTTCTCTGATTTTTCAAATCCGACTGTCATGAAATGTCTTTCCATTTTTTGGGGTTACATATAGCCTTTGACGCTCACAAAAAATTTGGCTTTCTATTGGTAACAGAATTTTCAAAATCGGTTCAATAGATCTAGAGATTACAACCCCACAAACTCACATTATGACCCCTTTAAATTACCTATTAACTTTACCTCAATAATATTATTAGTATAAATTATTTTAGCCTCTTCAAGACTTACATAAACGTTAAATTTAATTGTGTATCAAAAAGTACATACTAATACATTTGGAAGGATATAAGAGTATAGGTGCGAAAATACAATAAAATTATATTATCAGGTAAGAAAAAATAAAGCTACTATCAACGGCACTGACAACATACCTGAAGCCCATTTATTAGCGAACAAAGGAATTATTTCGCTCGATCGGTATAGTAAGTGGTCTTATCTGTAATTTGATGCGAAAGCCGCCACTATCAAATATCGCTGTCCAAAAACACGCAAAGCCGTCTTAGATAGTGTATTTGTGATAAGAAACTAGGAATTTGAATTATACTATATCGTTGATTTTATAGTTCCATTCTCTTTAGTAAAGTATAACTTATAAATATTTTTTTTAAATAAACTTATAAATAAATTTATCTAGTAGTCGCTGGCTTCTCTCAATGTTAATTATTAATCTCAATTCATTTACTTAGTTCAAATAGAGTACTTTTTCAAAAGGCAGGACTTTTTTTACTTGGTTAATGGATATTATAGCGAATTCATATTAATAACTTCTATGCTGGACGATCATTTAGCGGAATCAATTATCGGCTGCATTTTTCTCGAATCGATGCGACATAAGGACCTTCAAAGTTAGAGCAGAACCTCAACTTGGTATTTTGGTATTGCTAAGGGTGCTCCTGTTTCTGCAATTGAACCACTCAGTTGGGTCTATTTTGTATGCAGTGTTTGCCAGTCATTCCAACCAGCCCAGCTCCTTCCAGAAGTTCAGAACGCTCCTGGGGTGTTTGCAAGCCTTGTAATTTTAGTCCCCTCCAGGATTACATGAGTGACCGTTTCGTCCTCGGCCAGACCACCACTGCTCTTAGTACTGTCCGTTTCGCCGATTGTGAAAAGGTGTTTGTTTAGTGATGTGTGATTCGTTAGGGTGCCCATCATAATTTGGATGTCATGTTTCATCAGGCTAATATGTCGTCGTGTCAATTGTGCGTTAGTGCAGGAATAACTTCTTTCGACTGTCTATAGCTTGAGAGATTTATCCATCAGGTGTTGTGTAGGCTGTTTTTGAGACAGCGTATCTATGAACTCAATCGGCTGAAGGGCAGCGGCAGCCACTTGGGTCTCTGACCCCCAAGTGCAAAGACCCTTGCATGTTCATCCGCTGCATGATTCCGCAATGAACCGCTGTGTCCCTTGTTAGAAGCAACTCGTTCCAAGGATTGATGACATTCGTATATCAGCGCTGAGCTATAGGTAATGCTCTCCAGGGCAGTCAGTACCACCATACTATCGGATAGAATTTGCATATTGACTCCATGTATTTTCCTTCTTTGTTTCGCGTTTGCAGCTTCCTTTATGGCTAGACACTCACATTGGAAGATGGATCACCTTCCATACTCCCAACTTAATATAGGCCGGCAATACTCCCCTTGAACCCTCGTTTTGCGGATGTCCATGGCTGGTTATACCACTCCCCATCACATGAGCCACTTGCCCCTTCTCTCCCTAATAAGAAGAATATAAATCTTAGAAAGCTACTGCTTTTTAATTATTGGTATTGATATTACTATTCTTAATTCAATTTATCTTAATTCTAAATAATTCAAAATTAACTTAATTCTTAAAAACTGGCATTAAACAGATTTTTATGCACAATGGCGCAAATAATGATTTTCCAGAGTAACTTGCACACGAAAATGCATATTATATTATAATAATTTTTACCGACCCAATTTGCCTTTATGCGAATGGTAACGTGCAATATCTCTTTTTTTCATGTAGGGCATCCTATTTTAAACAGACCTCATCTAAACTCACATTATAAAGGATAAACATTTGTGTTTTTGTATGTATGTTTGTAATGTTTAAACGCAAAAACTGGTCAAGTAGTTTTAGATTTCAAAAATTCTTTCACCATAAGGAAGCTGCATCTTCACTGAGTGATATAGGCTGTATTTCATTTTCAATTAAAAAAATAGAGATCCCTTATAAATAGGGAATTATTATATTATTGCATTTTCCCACGGTGTGAAAAAATTGTCATAAAAATCTGTCATGTCGTGCGCTGCGGAAACTATTGATGATAATATAACAACAGAATGTTCTACAGTATTATAGAACGTATCAATATCTACAAAAAAGTTCGCGACACCATATTATGTCCAACTACTGTAGTTATGCCACTATAACTACTTTTTTATATTTATAAAGTTGATAAAAGTGGAGACAATACTCAAACTATATTATTCATACCTCTGTTCTATTATTCCTTATCCAAATAAATATTAAAATTAAATATTTTATTAAAGACCGTTTCATTCTTGTACATTTTTTTTCTTATCAAAATCAGACATTCGATTCAAAATATATAATGAATTTAAAAATGTCAATCTAAAGAAAATAATGCAATAATAAAATAAAAACTAAGTGAAATTAAACTTTAATGTTACCAAAAATTAATTTACAGTTCTACTTAGTAGACTTTCCACTACCATAAGATCGGTATCACGCGAGTGAAACCGCGGGCCATTGCTAGTAGTTTATAATTTTACATCTTTATAAGAGAAATACCAAAGACTTTAATTAAAAAGTAATAAAAAAGTGTATATGTTTTGACCAACACATCTTATATATAAAATTCTCGTGTCACAATGTTCGTTCCCGTACTCCTCCGAAACGGCTTGACCGATTCTCATGAAATTTTGTGAGCATATTGAGTAGGTCTGAGAATCGGCCAACATCTATTTTTCATACCCCTAAATGTTAAGGGTGGTCCACACGAATTTTTTTTTTTAATTTGTTTGATTATGAGTCAGCATTACAAAATACATACAACTTCAAATTTTCACCCATCTACGATCAACAGTTACTTTTGTATCGCGATTTTAATATCGGCAATACAACGTTTGCTGGGTCAGCTAGTATTATATAAAAAATAACAAACATTCATTATTTATAACATGTCGCCGTAGGGTTAGTCATAGGTCCCGGGTTCGAATCCCGGTAGGTGCAATCATTTATATGATGAATATGGATTTTTTTTCCGAGTTATGGATGTTTATATGTATTTATGTAAGTTTAAATAAGTATATTGCATTAAATATATCCTTTTCTTGTACCCATAGTACAGGCTATGCTTAGTTTGGGCCAATATTATTATTATTTTAATTTTTTATACCCAGATTGTATTTATTACATCCAAATTAACATTAAATAAACTTTATACAAGTTTTGTTCTTTGTCCTTGTAGGGAAAAGCTTTTATATTTATTTTATTATCTGCCCTAGGAAAATAAAAGATAATGTTTTATATAAAAGGCTTAATACATCTGGGAAAAAATCAGGTAAGTATGTCAGGACCATGGGAAATGGAAGTCCATAATCTATGTGTAATATAAATCATATTTTATTGTAAACTAAAGAAAAAATAAACATAAACATTATAATTTATATAGTTTAATAAGCGACAACCATATTTTAATCACTAGAAATAAATTCTTTTTGCATGCGATGGTATAAAATTTTACAATAAATTGCCAAAAAGTGTATCTGAATTATCAATGAACAATCTTTTATTAAGCGCAAATGTATGTCGAAAGCTTATTACAAAATTGAAGATTACATAAACGATGGTACAATTTGGCATTAAATAGTATTGTAGTTGGTTTTTTTTATGGATTTAATGGTTCATCCTTGTATTGTTTTAGAAGATAGCATTATTTTAAAAATATGTATATGTTTAAACTATTGTGTAATTAACATGTATCTAGATTGTATTACTTGCGATTGACGTTGACGAGCAATCTTTTGATTTTATGTCAATAAAATATGGCAAGAAGGCTCCTTTGCACAGGATGCCGGCTAGATAATATTTGGGTTTTTCCAGAATCCTGAGCGACACTGTATGAAATGGGCAGGGCATATCAATTACCATCAGCTGAACGTCCTGCTCGTCTCGTCCCTTATTAAAATAAGAACAAAATCTAGATCTAATGATGATAATTTTTATTAGAATTTTCCGGCTGGAAAATTAGAGAGGTAAAAAGTCATGTATCATTGTCTGTTAAATATACAAGAGTCACGTATTTTTCAAATAGTACTCGTCTGTTACAGCCCGCTTTTGCTTATGAATACGTAAAAACAAGAACTGTTTGGAGCAATTTGAATTGAGCACGCGGAATACATTCTTGATTTACATAGTTTTGAAGACTGACGTAAATTAAGAAATATAAAACACCAGTTACTTGTACTTGCTTCACATTGATTATAAATAAAGCCTTTTTAGGCAGTGCACCCTCAATAACGAATTTTATAGGCAAATTAATACATTGCGATACATTTTGCAAAGTTCCTTGATCGTAATTTGTCTATTCGAGAAACAATATATAAATGTAGAAATTTTTTAAATCTGTAAATTATATTTTGAGTTGATCCATTATTAATAAGCCTACATTATATATCAAGTAAATTCTTCATTTTCATCGATAACTAGCTGACCCGACAGTTACTGTTCTGTCAATAATTAAAATGTATATAGTTACTAGTAGACCTGACAGACGTCTTATATTTGAAAAATCAGTCCAGCCGTTAGGAGTTGACAAACATGCACATGAGCAGGAAAATTATATTATATGGACGGAATTGAGAATCTAAACCAATCTCAAATTCACTGGAACACACAAAAAATCATCAAAATTGGTCCAGCCGCTTAGGAGGTAGTTCAATAGTTAATCTTATCCATTCTCGAATCCCCTTGAACTCACACAAAAAATTTCATCAAAATCGGTCCAGCGGTCTAGGAGGAGTCCAGTGACATAAACACGCACAAAAGAAATATATGTATAAAGATATGTTATCCTTAATAGATAGACATATGACATCGCGGGCTTTTCTGTAGACGTATATTAGATACACAATGTCACCATACATAATTTTGTTATATCTCAAACGGCTGAGACAGCGATTAAGTTATAAGCTTATTTTTTTTCGACACTTCAAATACATACCGTTTATATATACAAATCTTAACAAATTATATACTTAAACTTTCCTCGAGAACCACACTATCCATTGGTAAAAACAGCATGAAAAACAGTGCCTTAGTTCTTTACAATATTATCGCGAATAGAAAGACAGACGGATGAGGCGGAGGACTTTGTTTTATAATATGTAGTGATAATATTAATATTTTTGAAATGTATTCCGAGACTCCATTGAAGAGTATCCTGTGTAGCTAATCCTGGAATCAATACATTAAATCAACAATTAAAATTATAAAAATATATTCATTGTTATACGTAAAATTTCAGCTTTACAAGGTAAAAGCTTTAAAATTAATTTCAAGATTTAACACGATCAAAGGTTTATTGCAGATTATGTAATAGTATTTTTAAAAAGAAAACACTTGCATGTTCAAATACGTAATAAGAATAATCATTAAACAATTATAAATCCTCAAAAGATTGCTGTATTATTAAATGTGAAGTGGTATTTATTGTGTTGCTAACGAGAAATAACAATCGAGAAAATCGAGTGGAATAATGTGGGATGGTCTTCTATTGCTTTCAGATCAAACAGGGATGCAATAAACTGCAGTAAGACGTCTGTTTCTTCCATAATATCCTTAGCAAAGCTTTTATCTAACGGTTGGAGTTACACCATGTCGCTTTGTGTGTTCAGCCTTTGTATCGTATAACATTCAACTGCATTTTATTTCCGACTTGTTTCCGTACTTTGAAGTTCTTCCGATTTACAATACGTTATTAAGTATTCAAAGCGGTTAAATATAAAGATTTCATATTAAATTTGTATAAAATAAAAGAACACTTCATTATGAGACTGTTGTCATTCAACGCGGGATTTTTCGTAACTGCTTTATGACAATACGGGACGAGACGAGTAGGACGTTCAGCTGATGTTAATTGTCATGCCCTGACAATTTCATTGCAGTACCGCTCAGGATTCTTGAAAAACCCAAAATTTCTCAGCGGCACTGCAATAATTGCGCTCATCACCTTGAGATATAATATGTTAAGTCTCATTAGCCCAGTAATTACACTAGCTATGGTGCCTTTCAGACCAAAACACAATAATGTTTACACATTACTGTTTCACGACACAAAAAGGCGCCGATGTGGTACCCATAATCTAGCTGGAATTCTGTGCAAAGAAGCATCCCACGGGTAAATTATATTATTATTATTATCTTTTTTATATGTTATTAAACCTCTTAGCAATAATCTATTTAAAAATGTATCTTGTACCTTCAAGGAACCTGGTTACAAGCCACGAAATATCAAAGCTTCATTGGAAGTCAATTTTCCGGACTTTATAGGAGATGAAGACTGGCCCTCGTCTATCCCAGATTGCAACATCTTGGAATACATAATTATTATGGTTAGTTTAAGACAACATGGCCTTCTTTAAAAGACAAACTCATATGGATGCTGTCACTTAAGAGATCTCTAGAATATGCAGTGATCAAACTCATGGAAACAGCGCGTAACTGCACAGTGGCCCGAAATATGAAAGTCCTGCTTTAATGTCGGCAATACGGCATGAGACGATCAGGACGTTCAGCTGATGGTGATTGATATGCCCTGCCCATTATAATGCTCAGGATTCTTGTAAAACCCAAAAATTTAGAGTAGACATAAAATATTTTTATATATAGTCTCACTTGCATCTGTTTACACATTACTGCTTCACGGCAGAAATAGGCGCCGTTGTGGTACCCATAATATAGCCGACATCCTATGAAAAGGAGCCTCCCATTGGTAAAACATTTAGGTGATTACTGACGAGCATCTACTTGAATGAGCTGAAATGCTTTCAAGTCATTTTGTGTTTAGTAAATGAAATCTTAAAACTCGACTTGATTTATCGTTGTTTCAGTAAAACATTCGCAACGACTCGCCAATATAATCGTGTTCCAATTCAGACTGCAAATGAATAAATAACTATTAAATTACACAAAGAAGCGAAACGCTGTTTGTTTTTGGCCTATTTCCTTATAAATATAAAACAAGCAGAACAGAGCTTGTGGGACAGTTTTTCTTACTGTATATTAATGAAGTCGGGTAAGTGTACGATCCTCGGCGATATGTAAATAATTTATTGCTAGGGCATTTGTAGCCGTAAAAGGAAAATAAGTAGGTTTACGATTTACTAATCGGATTCCAAACAAAATAGTTATAGTGGTACGAGGTGGCCTCAAATAATACGACTAGAATTTTCACAATTGAAAAAGGAATATTAATCAATCAATTTTAGAATAAGGATTGGTCGCAGTTGCTCTCCAACTTATAATTTGGACAGCATGTGACCGCACTACTTAAGAACAACAGATTTTTTATAACGGTAACTATTAGATGCTTGTGTGCGTGGCACCTTGAGACTCAATGACATCTTTCAAATTTTGTAACATACGCTTCGTGTTACATTGAAATTAATATATATATATAAATGAATTGCTGTTCGTTAGTCTCGCTCAAACTCGAGAACGGCTGAACCGATTTGGCTTATTTTGGTATTGAATTATTTGTGGAAGTCCAGGGAAGGTTTAAAAGGTGAATAAATAGAAAAATGCTGCTTAAGTAAATAAAAACAACAAATTTGTTTTTCCTTTGATGTGTCCATACATCATTTCTATGAGAGAATTTATTGACGCACGGTTTGACAGTTCTCCTGTGAATTTTCATTGCGACAGCAGGGTGCATATTTTACGATGTAATTTTTGATGTTATGATATATTATTGACAAATTCATATAAAAACATTATTTTATTTATTATATACAGAACAACGTCTGTCGGGTCAGCTAGTAATATATAAAATCAGTATTTTCGTATTTAGTGTCATCAGTATTATATGACGTGATCCCAGTGTCTTTCTTATATCTTGTAGTTTTATTTTTACAATGTTCTACTACGCAACCCGGTATTTTATTTTCAATTATTAACAAAGTTTATTATGTGGCACGTCAACGTCACACATTATTCGAGACTGGGTCGATTACACCCACTTGAGCGTAGTATTCTTAGCCGCACTTTACGGCTACGCCTGCGGTATCTAGTTGGAGGACACTGGAGATCAATCCTTAATCTAAGATATCAACTTAATAATTTCTAATAATGACAAAAAACATTAGATTTAGAGAAAAGATTAGTTTAAATATAAACGAGATTTAAAACTTAATTTGCCAAGGTAGTTTCAATTCCGACATGTGTACTTTGTACGCACGCAATTTTTTTCATTATTCAATTATGGAAACTTTATTTTTGAGTACACATTCTTAAACTTTGACGATGCGAGATTTTTACGAACTTCAAGACTAACAAAGAGTGAAGGATCGTAATAAACTGCAAGTTATTAAATATTATATACTACGTCAGCTTCTATACTTTTAAGGTTTTCATTTTTGAAATTGTGTTGTATTACTAACTAGAAACTATTTATTTTTTATATCAAATTTAAAAAAAAACTCTCCCAATATGTAGTATATTTAAATAGTATAGCAAAAAATATTCTTAAAATGTTAAACTACAGTTGGGACACAGGAGCTCAAACTAGGTAGAACCTGTGCTATGAGTCACCTGGCCCCTACTATTATGAAATTATTTAATTGGATTTAACTGTCTTAGTATATTATCGAGACTAAATATTAAATATGTTTGTGTATGATTATGAATGCTTCCAAGAGAGTGTTTTTAAATATGACGTGAACATAATAATTGCTACGTAGTGTGAAAAATATCTTTTATAAAAAGCTATAATGTGAATATAAATTATTGAAATATTATATTAAATTTCAATTTGGTCCTTGGACTTGAACTTTATTTATGGAAAAGAAGGACAAACGAGCGTACGGGTCACCTGCTGTTAAGTGATCACCTACTACCTACATTCTCTTACAACACCAGAGGAATTACAGGAGCGTTACTGGAATTTAAGGAATTTGTACGCGCAAGATTATTTTTTTTTTTATGATAATAAGGGACGAAACGAGCAGGACGTTCAGCTGATGGTAATTGATACGCCCTGCCCATTACAATGCAGTGCCGCTCAGGATTCTCAAAAATTCTGAGCGGCACCACAATTGCGCTCGTCACCTTGAGACATAAGATGTTAAGTCTCATTTGCCCAGTAATTTCACTAGCTACGGCGCCCTTCAGACCGAAACACAGTAATGCTTACACATTACTGCTTCACGGCAGAAATAGGCGCCGTTGTGGTACCTATAATCTAGCCGGCATCCGGTGCAAAGGAGCCTCCCACTGGTGATGGAGATGTATGTCGTATCGTCTCAGAAACACCGCACAAACTCATTAGCTTGTGATGTTAGTTATGAAAATTGATACGTAAGGATTTCTCTTTAAAATATTTGTTTTTTTATACATTTTTTGATCACATCAATAATTGTTATTGGAGCGTCGAATGAATGCACATATGACTTCGAAATCCGTAAACATATAAATTGTTAAGTGGCGACCAAGGATGAATAATGGAGGGAGTCAACAGGTCTACTTATTGCGCAACTAACACATACCTTCTAGAATTCTATAGAATTCCCCGATGGCTATTTGACAAAATTTTTTGTCTTTTGTCTTATAATTTATATAAACTTTTAAACTTCTTTATCTCAAACTTAAATAAAATAAAATTATCATCCTTATCCGTTGTTTGCAGGTTTTTATCTTAGTATAATTTTATTCTTCAGTTTTTGTTTTTAACTCACTTTTATTATTTTTATTTTATCAAACGAAATTAGCATGTAGTGTTTAACCCTTAAAATGATTTTGTGTACCCTGTGCATCTAATGTAAATTGTAAATTGTTTAAGATATATTTTTATGTACGAACGCTGGTAGACCCAATAAATAAATAATTGACTGTCATTCATCTGAAAAAGTGTTAGAATAAAGGAACGGGTCCAAAACCTATATTATGTTTTCTTCCCTTTAATGATTTTATATCTCATCTATTAAACTATTCATCACGAATTCCGTACCTCACAATAACAATTCTGTTGTTGTATATTGATTGTGTAAGAATCCAAGTGTAATCCTATACGGCTTAGCTCGAACGAGTGTACTCGATCAGCAAAAACCCGGCTTAATATTTTGAAGAGAGACTTTGTTAGTTTTATGTAATTAGGTATGTTTGTTTTTTTTCAAAAATATATCTAATTTTAAATATTCTATCACCAATATTTAAAATTGTCAACACAAGAATGGGTTGATGGTTTAAAACGAACGCCACCCTAACTGTAATATATTTTAAATTGTTTCTAAGAGACTCATAATCCTAACATATTAATGTATGGTTAAGCTTAATACATAAACGACGGGTTAACTAAAATAAAAATAACAATTTAACTTTACCCAAAAATCTAATGTAAAAACAAAATAACAATTACACGCATTTTAATCCTTTTAAAAATGTTATATTTAAATACTTATTATTACCAGCAGGTGACGGGGAGTATAATGGGCAGTGGTGATCACTTAACGTAATGGGACACTCGTGTATCGTCATTTTCCATTTAAAATGCCAACTGTAAGCTGCAGGAAAATAACATTATATACTTTGTAAACGGATACTACCTAGTCTTGCCATAAATATTGAAACAAAGAAAAAAAAGCTTTGAGCATAAATACGGTCGTTTTGTTTGTTAAAATATTGCTCAATTGTAGAAACAATCTTATCCGAAAACAAAATTTTTCTGTGACCTCCCTTTGCGTACCGCTTCAGTAGTTGTTTCGATTTTCCCACCCTATTATTTTTTAAATTATCAGTTAAGAAATGACCATTATGTCTCTTATAGGCTGCAAGTCCTAAGTCATCTTTTGTAATACGCGACATGGTTACAGGCTTAAAAACTATGTTAGTATGTTGCAATTTGTACGATTTGCTTAATATAATTAATTCATAATACATAATAACACAAAATACTTTGGTAACAATCTGAGTTAGCGTGTTTTTATCGGACAAGAACTCGAATGAATCGTTGCAATATTAGCGAATCCAGTTTTCCCGAGATCATATTCAGGATACTGTTTGAGCTCGAACGCAGCCTTGCCAGGACGGATGACGCCCTTTTCCTTATGATGGCATAGAAATCATCCGTTTTTACTTCAGCAAACATGCCTGATGCCGAACAAAACCGCGGCAAGCCCACCAGCATCCTGAAAGTATTGTTATAGTGTAGTAGGTCCACAGTCCCCCCGCGTAGAAGGATTGACAGTAGGTTTTAAACAGCGTAATTATTGCTTCATTGCTACATCGGGCGAACCTTCGGGCCAACATATTACACCTTACGTCTAAGGCTCTTCGTTCTCGTTCTATGTCCACCTGGTCCCTAAGGTCCTACGCAACATAATGACCTAGATATTTATACTGGGTGACTCATATGTGGCAGCGTACTCCTCACATAATTAAAGCAACTCTCTGATCGATTATTTACACAGATGCCGAAATTAATAATTATTAATAAATAAAGTAATTGCATGTATGCTTATTGTCACAAAATTAAACATATTATTATAATTATCATAGTGACTGTACAAATATTAATATTCTGTACATTGTAAAGAAGCTTTGAATGTAGTTTGTGTTTACAGGGAGAATATCACCGTGCCTTCACTTGGAGGCTGGAAGTCGAGATTGAGTTGAGTGTCTCTCAAGTTGACAAGAGGCGTAAGTGCCATTTTGTCTAAGTGTTTTTACTTCAATGGTTTCTCTGTGTTCACTCTTTCTCATCTCCATTTTTTTGATGAATTGAGGTGTTGTATTTGCAGTTGGTAAAGAATAAGCTTATAAAAACTAATGACTGACAAATCCAATTAAGCTCTATTTTGTATATATTTTCTGATAAGACGTATCTAATAATAATTTATCAGAAGTCTTAAAACGCCTATAATTTTAATAGTGTTACTATTTCTTCATTTATTTTATCGAAATTCCGTGTGTTTCGCAGTCTGTGTGTTCCCGGGCGTAATATTTAATAAAATTGTAACCAATATTTATGAACGATGTGGAACACAAACCCGCGACGTCTTTCATATTTAAATTTTTAAAGTTCAAAAGATCGACACATAGAAATGACAATTATGAAATATTTAAGATTTTTCAAGACTTAAAAAATTTAATTTATTAATACACTTATTAAAACACTTGCCGAATATGCCTCAAATTTTGAGCTCAGTTAACATATTTGCTAGTCAACCCACGACATTTTTCTATCAAAGATACTTTTCAAAGATTTTTTTAATTTTCTCCGCAGATATTTTTGAATACTTCAGCGACTATTTTCAGTCTTTTACTCGATTATTATATTTGTTTATCCTGTATTTTAATCTATAAGTCCAGTAGCTTTTAGATCTATTAGCTTCATAAATCCATTAGGTACGAAATAAATCTACAAATAAAATCTTAAATCTATCTGGAAAGACAAAGAAAGAAAGATTGTAGATTCTGGATGAAACGCCAAAAGGACAGATATGTTATTGATACACTCAAACTGTAATCTATGATCCTTTCTCCGAAAGGTATATTGATTTTAGAGTTTACAATTTAAATCCACGGTTTGTTTATTGGCATACATAACTAAAGACTTGGATTATATTTTCGGTCCAAAATCCGAAGATTAAAGATTAGATTGATTATTAATTTCGGCAGTTAGATTGTTGTCAAAACAAGATTAATGATAATTTAATGGTAACGAAAGCTTATAGAATATTGCCATGTGTTACCATTTTTAACAAATTAATTAATCTCCGTTGAAAAATTATTCAATAAAAAGTACCTTTTTGGATAAATAACAATCATCCTGGCTGGCTCTAGGTCGATCCACGAGCAACGAACGCGATCGGAGAAAGAATATCTTCGACTAACAAAAAAATATAATTAACGACTTTATTTATGTGACCAATTCACTTTATAAGGTTATAATATCCGGACAGTCGTCCGGATATGTCTTGGTCGGATTTTTAAGAATGTACAAAACTTGAACAACAACAAAACTGATAGGACATCTGGATTCCAGCCGGGGTCTTCTGCTTTCCGGATCGCCCAATGTTCCATGTGAGCTATTACAGTCCTGTATATAGTGGCGAAATTTACCTTTGTATTCTATTGTTATTGTAGCGTTTCTCATTAAAACACGGATAAATCTTCATGTTTTTACATTGAAACCTAGCTAAATCGTTCAATCAATTTCTTTATTATATATCAGCATAATTCAGACTGATAGTTTAGCAGTAGTTTTGACTACAATTAATACATAATATAAGAAATACAGTAGGCACTTTACAATCTATAAAAAATCTTGTTATTAAAAATGATTTGATTTTGGCGTGATTTATGATATAACTTCTTATAAATTTAATAGTTTAAATAACCTATTAATGTACTAATATAACCTATTAATTAATATTCACTCTATATAGAGTAAGTATAAAATTAGTACAATATAAATATTGACATTTCAAAACAATTGAAATTTACCCGAAATTTTATAAAGCTTCGTTCACTGAGATTAGATTATCACACAGATTATCAGTATTCACCTTTAACCGTCCCAAATTAACTTCAATATTGGTTCGCAAAGTTTATAACAAAGTTATTTTGAACAGTCCACGTTGTGATCAGCATATTTCAGATAGCGAATACTGCTACTATCAGGTAAAATAAATTCTATTCGTCATTAATATTATTTTAGGTTGACATTTTTGAGGACAATCGTTATTTTTGTTGATTAGTAAAGTTGTTAATTAGGAATGTTTAGTTTTTTTTATATTTAATGTACAGTAATAAATAGTGTAAATGTTCATTTTTATTATTATAAATCATTACAAGTGGAAGGCTCCTTTGCACAGGATGCCGGCTTGATTATGGGTACCACAACGGCGTCTATTTTTGCCGTGAAGCAGTAATGTGTAAGCATTACTAAGTTTCGGTCCGATGGGCGCCGTAGCTACTGAAATTACCGGGCAAATGAGATTTGACATCTTATGTCTCAAGGTAACGAGCGCAGTTTTAGTGCCGCTCAGAATTTGTGGGTATTTCAAGAATCCACCAGAATTTCATGCCAGAGTTTGGCGAGTCAACATGTCCTGAGGATGCCTCTTGTAAAGGCGAAACACGTGTCGAATTGTTGCTCATTCATGTTTTGAAGCGGATTAGAAGAGATGTATATATTGGCTTAGACGGATTTAGCTTTATGCGACTAAGTTCATTGTTACTACGTTTGCAATTCAAACCAAGTAATTCTATTACGTAATTAACGTAACGCTGTTGAACTTAACATTATTTGGCTTTTGTGTATCTATACAATCCAATAATGTGTATATTTTGTATCAATACAATATTGCTACCAAGTATCATATTTAATTCGATATCTGATGAAAATCACGGGGAGTGTTCCGAAGAGCTGTTTTATTTGATTCCTGCCGCCGAATTCACCCTCGCACGACACGCCACAAATTAGGATATCATCCCAACCATCGGTATGTGTGGCGGTCCTCTACAGTGCGATTTTCAAGGAGCTTCCACGTACTACAAAGCTGTGGAATGAGTTTCCTTGTGCGGTGAGTCCGGGACGATACGACATGGGTGCCTTCAAAAAAGCGCGTACACCTTCCAAAGGCCGGCAACGCTTCTGTGATTCCTCTGGTGTTGCAAGAGAATGTGGGCGGCGGTGATCACTTAACACTAGGTGAACCGTACGCTTGTTTGCCCTCCTTTTTCATAAAAAAAATATTTTACGAGAAAAAATTACAAGATGAGCTAGATGTTTTCCTTATGTTAATTGAAACGCCTTACCCATTACAGTATAGTGCCGCTCAGGATTCTTGAAAAACAATGGCTTCTTGTAAAAATAAATTGTGATTTTTGTCTGTTGAATAAGAGAATCGAAACGTAGAGAATGTTGTGAATTGAGCGGGACGTCACTGTACTGACGCGATATTTAGGTAGAATTAAATATGTGTCAATAATCATTGTCACCGTCATGATGTCGACAGTGATATTAAGTGCAATAAAGAACAGTAAAACACAGCAGAAAATCAGTTTCAATCGGTCATTGGTTGGGAGCGGACGGCCCCGGCTTTAGTGCTTACATACTAAACAGCAGTTGTTTTACTCAGCAAGAAAACCCCTAGCATCGTGAACCTAACGGACGTACTCAGTGTTTAATAATAATATTGATACACTTTAATACAAATAAACATCCATGTCTTGGAAACAAACATTCATATTCATCATATAAATGCATGCACCTCCCGGGATTCGAACAAGGGGAACCTCTAGCTATTTTTTTGTTTAATTTCTGTCACATTATATTTATTTAAAAAAAAATCACAGGATACTCTTACAGAACGCGAGAGGTCGCGGGTTTCGAGTCCCGCATCATTTGTAAGTTTTGTTTTTAAATTTCATTTGTGTAATTATTTTCTTTTTTGATCATGATTTTTTCTACCGGGAAATGTTAAAAATTAGACAGTTAGATATGTATCTAAGATAGTTTCATAGGCAACTAACATGATAAATTAATGTTTTATGTCATGTATATAATTTCAGATATAGCGTACGCTAGTTTTTCTGCATCCTGAGTCTAAGTATTGGAGGATTTATAGATATTAACATCAAAGTGGCCTTCGCATTAAAAGTCGACGCTATGGGTATTTTGGGTCAATTTGAACACACTGGCATAATACACCTCCTGTAGGTCATTTTTACAAATTTAGTGAAAAATTTAAAGCCTGAATATTTTTTTAACTTATAACTCGGAATAAATAGTACCGTAGTATATCAATCAAAATACCACCTGCTTAGGCACAACAACAATTTTCAAATAAATTTACTTTCCTGTTCGTAAAAATGTTTTTACTATTAACTTTTTCGGAGGAAAGATTGCTGTAAGTGTAAATTAAAGTTAATAATTGTAAATTTTTCAAACACTTTTTGAAAAACATTTCAAACAAAACCGCTCTTTTATACCCTCGTCCCAAGAAATGACGCTCTGTGATTGGTCGGCTGTTGTGACGTATTACCCCCGGAAGAGATACGTAACAATGGTGAAGGGACCAAATTTGTTTGTTCATTCAACAATGTAAACATGTTATTTTTGTGTTTTATTCTAAAGAATACTCAAAACATTTGAATAACTATGGATTTCCGCAAAGTAACGCCTACTTCAATAAATTTACTAAATAGCTAATAAATACATAAAAATTTACCACTCCCTATGATACTTAAGTAAATATTGAAGTCGGATCAAACAGTATCGCGTGATCTCTAAGTATAAGTTAACACCACCCAAAAACATTTATTTTCGTTTCTTATAATATATTAATTAAAAAAGATAGGGGCTTAACACGCGAACAGATAGAATGCTTATATAGTATTTTGAGGGGACTCTGATGAATCAAATAATTTACCAAGATCACGCCCCTGAATTATTTGTGTTGGTAATACGATAGCTAAATCGCAATTGCATTTTACATTATATCAAATTCAAATATTTTTATTCAAAATAGGATTCAAAATCACTAATTGAACGTCAAAAACTACCACCCATTCAAAATAGACTGCGTCAGACATGAGAAGAACGGGTGCAAGAAACTCAGCGGGCTTTTTTTTATAAAAATATGGATTACAATGTAATATCGTGCAATAAACATTTATAATTATAGAGCCTTAGGGTGTTCGCTTCATTCCCATTCTGTGGTATCATAAGGAAAATCGTATATGCTATAATAACCATTCCCACACAAAGTATGTTTAACAATTCTTTTTAAATTTCGTAACTTATTTGATTTGTACATTTTCTGGGATCATAGTGTAGAAGCCTATACATTACCCAATAAAATAATTTCTAACTCAACTTAAACGAGTAGTAGGCAAAGGAAGTTTATGTTTGTTCCTCGTTCGTTGATTGTCACACTTTCTTGCATATTCCTCAATGAGCTTATGAACATATAGAAAATTATAAGAATACATTGAGAAGCAACAGTCAAAATTTTTCTCTTAATGTTTCTTTAGGACCTAGGTTATTAATAGCGCGAATAGCCCTCTTCATATATTAATATCGGCCGCACTGCCTCATAGGACATAAACTATGAAAATAACTAAAGTATACTACTTCCGGCATATCTGTCAGTTAACTGTCTAATTTTTTTAACAGCATATGCAGCAGAACTAAGCCTATTCGCCCATCCTTCCATATCAAACATGTAGGTACCTATGGAGAAAATAACTAATGTAAATAAAAGTTAAAATGTAAATTTAATCGAGATTGTAGTCGGTGTGAAACTTTATGGCAAGAAATAAACCGTATTTGACTAAATTGAGATATCGTCACTTTCCCTTACTTTACAAATTCTGGGCAAAACAGCGCATATCGTTTTGTGTACTTGGCAAATAAATCAAAGGGATAGGCGGCAAATATCAAAAGTTTGTGATTTATCATAATCCGTATTTCCATTTGTTGAGCGGCTGGTCCATTATTCTACGTCAAAGACACTGTAAAGGGTGCGTAGGTACTTGACAAAAAATGCTCCTACTACGTGGGAATTATAAATAAAAATAATTCACATAGCTAAGGAAACTTGAGACTTGAAGGTTGAGACTATAAAATATAAATGACGTTGCGTTAAATCATAGCGAACTAAACTATACCAAATCGGTTGTAATATTTTCTGATAAGTAAATCTATTTACCAATTGTTATGAAAATGACATTATTTTAACTGTATGCATAATTAGTGATGAATTACTTTTTTATGACTATAAGGGACAATACGAGCAGGACGTTCAGCTGATGGTTATTGATACACCCTGCCTAAAACTGCAAAAAACCATTAAATCTGAGCGGCACTACAATTGCAATTGTCTCCTTGATACATAAGATGTTAAGCCTCGTTTGCCCAGTAATTTCACTAGCTACGGCGCCCTTCTAACCGAAACACAATAATGCTTATACATTACTGCTTCACGGCAGAAATAGGCGCCGCTGTGGGACCCATAATCATGCTGGCTTCCTCACACTGGTCAAATTACTGTGTAGTTAGCAATCACATTTAAAACGGAAAGAATAACTTATATGAAATAATTGTTTTCACGCAATTACTCAACACAAGATTAATTTGAAAGCAAAATAAACAATGTTACAAACAAGGGGTATCGTGTCGTCCACCTTTTATTTCTTAATAATTTATTACAAAAGTTTTGGCTTAAGAAGTTTCTGAGAAGTTGGAGACAGAATTGTTTTGTCTTAAATAATTTTGATAAGGATTTTATTTGTGAAATGAAAAGTTATTAGGAACAATCCTATTTATTATTAGCCTCGCAATTTTGGCGATTTGGTCATATTTCATAGATTGGCCCAAGTTCTTGTCAGGCTCCGGGATGTTGACATTATAAACGTATTTGCAGTCCTTTGGAAATAATTCCGAACAATGATTCGTTTCCCCCCAATATTTTTGCACTAAAAGCTATCTTAACTATGTGCGCCTTAAGTTAGACACCCCGAAACTGGTTACGAAAGCTTTTTAAATTAAAAAGACATATACAGTGATTGCAGATTAACTTTAATTAGTTAAAAAATACAATAAATATATTGAAACAAATCTTACAACTATATTTACAATACTATGACTACATAAAATTAAAACTATCATTTCGTGGAAGCGTACGAAGAATACTGGCAGTATTTCCGCGTTGGATAGCTAGGTTGATCCGTTGACCGAAATAGCTGCCAGCGCTTGGGCTTCCAGAAGCCTTATTTAAGCGTGAAGATAGTATTTTGAACATTCTCCGCGCCTCTGGGCTCCACGGGTTAAGTGTCTCGACACCAAACGGCACAAAGATGTATGACTCACTGAGACCAACATAATATTTACGACGCTTGGTGTTTTTGTTAAATTTAAAGTTAAATGTCCCTTCATTGCGGATTAGAATTATATAAATATTATCAACACTTGACAATTAATTTTTCACTTTGCAATTTCAAAAACTGTCATTTATGGCAGTACGATTGAAAGACTATTCTAATTCTAGGTAACTCTTTAAAAGCAACAAATAGTTTCACTAAAATGAAACAACTCAACTTTATGTTATTTAGTAAGCAATAGCTTCATGTTTTTTTATAAATTAGGAGGACTCTTGACCTACCGGATTTGACTCATATAAAAGTTGCAAGCCGTTTTGGTAATTTAGTACCATCGTCATATCGACATCGAAAGACTGCCGGAGTAAATTATTTCCAACGATGTTCAATCTATAGACAAAACAAGAAGACTTGGATTTAGACATACTTACTACTTAGGTACTCCTCTACCAGTGGGAGGCTCCTTTGCACAGGATATATATTGACACACTTTTTACACAAATTATCTTGCCCCAAGTTAAGCATATATAGCCTGTGTTATGGGTTACAAGACAATGATATATTTTAATACAATATACTTACTTAAACATACATATATTCATATAAACATACATAAATATATTTAAACATCCATGACTCGGAAACAAACATCTATATTCATCATATAAATGCTTGCACCTACCGGGATTCGAACCCGGGACCTCTAGCTTAGTAGGTAGGATCGCTAACCACTCGGCTATACAGGACAGCCGGCTAGATTATGGGTACCACAACGGCGCCTATTTCTGTCGTGAAGCAGTAATGTGTACTGTAATTCCGTCTGAAGGGCGCCGTATCTAGTAAAATTACTGGGCAAATGAGACTTAACATCTAATGTCTCAAGGTGACGAGCGCAACTGTAGTGGCGCTGACATTTATTCTAATGGGCAGGGCTTATCAATTACCATCAGCTGAACGTCCTGCACGTCTCATCCCGTATTTTCAATAAAAAAATACTTATGTCATGATTCACTTTTTGACCTAAATGCGATAAGAAATAAGGACATTAATTAAAAATAATCCTTCGTAGTAAATAAGATATTCCGTATAGGCAGCAAAAGGTTTTCCTTAAAAGCTTTTTTTATTATAAAGTCTGATACGGTATTGGGGAAAGAGAAACTCATTTGTAACAGTCCTTACATAAGGATACATGTATTTTTATTAACGAACCGCTCACGAAATTTTTTACAAAGGCGAGGAACAAAAGGTTAATTTACAATAATGACGTGAATCGGTTAATATTAACGAAATGTATTTCTTTGTTCTTTTTAAATATACTAAATACGGGTCTTATACTATTTAAAGCCTAATTTTAATTTTAAGTCACGCGATCTGAATTGTATAAAATAACTTGGAGTACAGCCTTGACTTATGAAACTTGATGGAATCGATAACGTTTATTGCTTTCTCTTCAAGTAAGTTAAATTGCTTCGCTGTACAGTAGCGCCTATAATTTTTATTCAAAATAATCTAATGAGGGCGAGGAGGCTATTTCTGATTACACTACCCATATCTCATTAAAACCTCCAACTTTATTAGTGTTTTATGGAATACGATACAATAATAATTCTATTCAAAATAACAATTTTTTCGTCAAATATGAGTTAATTTCAGGTTTGAAATTTATGAGAGTGGTTTAACTTATAAAATCGGTGTAAATTATTCGTGTTTAATTGAAAACTTAAACAAGGCATGTGTTCAGGTCATTCCTTACTACTAATATCCATCTTTCTACTACCTAAGCTTTATCCGTCTACATGACCTACTTCATCTGTGCAAGCGCAGGTTCAGTTCATCCGTTGCACCCCGCAATTGAACACACCGCTAGTTCACACACGAAGCAGGTGCCGCTATTTACGGCCGGTCGGAATAATCTACCTACAGTTAAACTCGGTTAGCTACTAGAATTTATTTGTAACTTCCAAACTATCTGTTACTGCCGTCTCAATAACAAAATTCTCGCAAGGCTAACTACAGTTAAAGACAGGTCTTTGGTAAACATGTCCCTCTCGCGCGTTCTGTTTTTATATTATAACAAAACGGCTTCGTGTTAATTGTTGTCCAAGAAATGTTTTGAATTTAGATTTACTTTCGCAATATAATTTTAAGTAGTATTATGCTTCTTTTTAAAGATCTACCTTAAATGTATATATAAATAATAGTATTTAATTAATATTAAAGGTAAAGGT
>CATIXQ010000018.1:5608714-5640610 GCA_949711755.1 Leptidea juvernica | reverse complement strand
TTTCTTTGAAATACTTATAGAAGATAATCGCCCGAATTTTCGACTTACAGTAATAAGAACAAACCAAAGCTATCTGTCAAAATGTTATTGAAACGGTATGGTAAGCGGTAAGCCCTCCCAAAGGTAGATCAAAGTTCAAGATATAAAATTCTATCTATCTTAGTTTATTGAAACGCAAAGATGCGGCTACAGTTATATAATTTAACAAATTGTTAAAGATAAGTAGGTTATTGAGACCGGCCGTTAGTTGTTCACTACATGAGTGAACATACCTACCGCACAGCGAGTAAATGACATCGTGATAATTTGACAATAGAATGTGTGCCGTGCCCCAAAATACAGTCCACAACAACACCACTTGCAAGAAGAGAACAGAAGTATACCAGGTAGGTCGTTCTTTACATTTCTCTGTCCTTGATTCCCTTCTTAGCACAAACCGCTCAACCATCACGTGGTAATTGCCACACCCCTCGGCACGCGCGTACATTTGTGGTACACATAGAATACCACACAGCATGGTTAAATAATACGAATGACAACTGGTTTTTCTCTACAACATAGGTAAATCACAACGCGTTTGGTATTCAAGTAATTACCTATCTTTCTCTTTTGTGTCGCCAGTGAGTAATCGTCTCTGTGTAGTGCCGGAATGGTAGGCTGAACTTTCCTTGGAAAGTTTTTGAGGCTGCAACTCGGTACCAGATGGAAATTTCTTATCAATTCTGACAATATGCTCCATTTAAAGCTCAGTAATAACTTTTTTGTCGTACGTAAACATGAATATACTGTTTTTAGGTTACATCTTTTAGTCTTTGATCGAACTACCGTTTAGACGTGTCACCGACAGACACCAAAGATAACGGAATAAAAAGTTCCATATCCTGCAGTACCACATCTTCAATAGAATAAGAAGCGATATCTGGATCACGCGGTCAAAACAAATCTGCATCTGGTTCTAACTTGTCAGGCCACAATAATATTGTTACAAGTTAAAAACTTTAAAACTTATTTTTCAATCCTATGCCTCTATTATTTTACACCATCAGATCTAACAAACTTAAAATAATAATTATAATGGATATAATTATTATCATTAGTCCTTCTTTTGTATGTTTATAGCTTTTTGAATGCTAATGGGACTTTGAAAGTACGCACATTTAGGTATATACTAATAAAACAAAAAGTAACCGGTACTCTATTCTATTCTTATTGTTTAATGCAATTAGGTACTTAATGTTTATAAATTTTCATATAAATTAATAAAGTGTGGATACAATATCACCGCACTGCATGACTCCTCCTTAAGTTAAACGCAAGCGCCCACAGGTCCGTGTGTTCACCTTTCCGTTTCCTACTTTCCAAAATATGCGTTTGTTTTGATTCTATGTGAATTCGTGTGTCCGCTTAGTGCCAAATAACGCGTTGTGTACTAACACATAGTTCGTTCAATTATATTTAGTTCAGTTATATTAGGTTTTTTAAATCTGCATTCTATATCTTTCACATGGAATTCCTATTCCAAACAAGTTGTGCATGTCTTAGTGAGATAAGTGTATAAGAAAAATTTAAACATATAACATAAAGTTTCCCTGATGGAAACAGAAAAAAAAATTAAATCAAACTATCTTTGTGAAAGAGCGCGAAATTAATTTAATATAATGTGAACGTGAAAAAGAAAACAGTGCAGAACCATTGTTAGATAATAGCTCTTGAAGATTGTAGAAATCCAACGTTAGCCTTACCTTCTAGTTTTATTGCATCTTTGTTTGCTCGGAAAGCAATATCGGGAATACCATCCGTCCATTATTCCCCTATTGTTATGCCTCTATTAGTTATACTAAGTACGTGGGACTTTTTTTACATTAACATCAATTTGATTTAGTCTTATAAACAACAAGCTGACCCGACAGACGTTGTTCTGTATATAATAAATAAAATACTTTTTATATGAATTTGTCAATAATATTTCATAACATCAAGAATTGTTTCGTAAAATATGCTCCCTGTTGTTGTAATCAAATTGTTTTACAGCAGAACTGTCAAACCGTGCGTCAATAAATTCTCTCATAGAAAATATGTCCATACAAAACAAATATCGGACGACGGGGGACACATCAAAGGAAAAACAAAATTGTTGTTTTTATTTAATTCCGAACACTTTCATATTTATTCACCTTTTAAACCTTCCCTGTACTTCCACTAATAATTCAAGACCAAAATTAGCCAAATCGGTCCAGCCGTTCTCGAGGTTAAGCGAGACTAACGAACAGCAATTCATTTTTATATATATAGATAAAATCGAGAAATTGTTTCACAGCAGAACTGTAGAACCGTGCGTCAATATATTCTCTCATAGAAAATATGTCAATACAAAACAAATATCAGTGGGAGGCACCTTTGCACAGGATGCCGGCTAGATTATGGGTACCACAACGGCGCCTATTTCTGCCGTGAAGTAGTAATATATAAGCATTACTGTGTTTCGGTCTGAAGGGCTGGCTATTGAAATTACTGGGCAAATCAGACTTAACATCTTATGTCTGAAGGTGACGAGCGCAGTAGTAGTGCCCCTCAGAATTTTTTGGTTTTTCAAGAATCCTGAGTGACACCGCATTGTTCAGCCCATAACAACAACCATCAGCTGAACGTCTTGCTCGTCTCGCCCCTTATTAACATAAAAATATTGAACATAAAAATAATCATGGGTCCCAAATCGGAAAAAACACTATCCTATCTCTCAAGTTGGACTTAACTGCACTCCATGAAGTAACCCTCATTAAAATCCTTTCATTTGGTTAGAAGTTCACTGGAAACAAACATCAGGACACTGGATTTATATATATTAAGATGACAATACACTGTGTTATTTTCCTGTCATAGCAGATTTTCAATACAGTGTGTAATACTGTCTTTTATTTTTGAAAGAGAGCGTTGATCAAACATTTTATTTGATTTACTGAATGCCCTTATATCTCTCTATATATCTATAAATAAATCGAAAAGAATCTTAATTAAATTTCAGGAGTGATTAAATATTTAGCTTTCGAATCTACCCTAAATTTATTAAATTCCGTCGTTTGCTATATCTCAATCCTCCAGATTTAAAGCGTGGAATAATCCCATAATACAGCGTTTCATTGAGACGAAAATTAGTGAAAATCCTGTGAATCGAAGGAAATGTTAAGGCTATATTAATTACGAGCAACCATGATCTACATCTTCAAGACAGGGTGTTTATAATATAGGTCGTGCTAAAATAATAATCCAAGAAAGATTTTGCAGGTCGATGGTATATCAACTATTTTTATTTAAAATCGAAGAAAAAAAAAGATAATATATTATATTAATTTCTTTGTTTCAAACATTTTTTCTTTTAATTCTCCCTTATTAAAGAGCTGTTATTGATTTATGAATGATTAAAAAGGCGTATTCATTTTAAATGTATTCGTTGCTGATTTGGGGATCCCCATGAAATAAATATCAAAAAATATTTAAGTTATTAATATACAACCCAAGCAAAGAACAAGCTTTCATTTGTCTCAATCTTTTTCAGACAAACTTTGGATAAAATTTGCTGTTTTTTGTGATGATGTTTTAGTCTAATGGTATTTTGACCACCAATATTAATATAGCTAAGTGGTTAGTGATCCTGCCTTCTGAGCTAGAGGTCATGGATGCAAATCCCGGTCGGTGAAAATATTTATATTATGATAAATATGTTGTTTGTTTCCGAGTCATGGATATTTTTGTATTTATGTATGTTTTAGTAAATATATTGTATTAAACATATCTTACAGGCTATGCCTTGTTTGGGGAGAGGTAATGTAAGAGTGGTATAATTATTTTATTTATTTTAAAATTATTGGTATCACCACTTGACAACACTCACCTTAATGCCTCGTCTAGTATCGGAATACTGGATCTCCAAATCTTGATCGACAGCCTATTTCGCGTTCATCTGGGACGCAAAGCCAAAATAGCTTCCATAAAAAAATACCTCCCTTTTGCGTTGATCATAAATTAACAATACCGGTTCACATACATTTCTAAGTTATGCTTAAGATTAATTGTCACATTAAGGAAAATATTGCGTCATCATAATATGACAACATATTATATTTTATGGCTCCTGATACGATTACAACATTTTAAAATAAAATAATTCAATCGAATATCTTGAATTGGCTAAAATCAAATTCAAGAACTAAAAATCAATTTAAATCTAGTCGAATACCGCAATGGGACAGCAACTGCGAAGATCTGTGGGTGACAGTCGATGTGCTGATAAAAAATAAACCAAGCCATTTGGCTATCTGCGCTGTTTATCTACCGCCACCGATCAAAAGAGATACACTTAATGATCTCTTGACAAACACTTCCAAAGCAATCTACAAAAACGAACAGGTTCTTGTTGTAGGAGACTTTAATATGGGTAGCTTAACATGGTCAAAACTGCCCGAGTTAAACTACTTACATCCATCTTGTTGTTGCAGTCTGGATTCTATCATTGTAGACTTCATTGAAGAACAGGAGCTCAAGCAATTTAATTCCATACTCAACACCAACGAAAGAGTACTCGATCTGGTCCTGTCAAATACTACCCAAATCAATGTTAACAATGTTGCCAACCCCATAGTTGACGATCATCATCCACCGTTATCAATAAGCCTTAAATCAGATGTGGTAGGCAACATTAAAGATAGGCATGTTGAAAAATATAACTTTTATAAGGGCAACTATGTCGCTATTTTTAAAGATCTAGAAAATACACCATGGGTGCCACCTCTTTGCTTGCTGTGACAATGTAAATGATATGCTTGATATTTTTTATGATAGACTTAACTCAATAATTGAAAAACACGTTCCTAAGGCTAAAGTTAGAGATAAAAATTATCCTAAATGGTACAGCAATAAATTTATTTCGATATTATAACTCAAAATTAAGATAAGGATAAAAGCAAAAATTTACAACAATCCACTACATAAACTTAAGTTCGAAACCTTAAGAACTATCAGTAATAGCCTAATTAAAGAATGCTATAATAATTATATTGAATCAATCGAAAATAATTTGGCAAATAATCCAAAATATTTTTGGACTCATCTAAAAAATTTAAGACAATCACCAAACACATATCCATCTAAAATGGTCTATAATGACAGGGTAGCTACTGATGGTCCAAGTGTATGCAATTTGTTTGCAACTTTTTTTGCATCAGTTTACGATACTATAGATCCCCCAAACGTCAATATTTATGTTCAACCTAAATCTAATAACTTTCTGTGCTGTGTTTATGTCACGGTCGAGGAAGTCATCCTCAAATTAAAAAGACTTGATACGACGAAGGGAGCTGGCCCTGATGCAATACCTCCGTTACTGATCAATAAATGCGCCGTCCCCCTTTCAGTACCAATCTGCATGATCTACAACAAATCATTGCATACTGGTATTTTCCCAGACTTATGGAAACAATCTAGAATTGTCCCAATCTATAAAAAGGGTGGTCGTGAGAATATTACCAATTACAGGCCGATCTCGATTCTGTCAACTTTGTCAAAAGTATTCGAGTCTCTGTTGCACCCAATATTATCACGCCATGTTCTTCACGAGCTCTCGGAAGCCCAGCATGGATTCGTCACTGCCAGATCAACCATGACAAACCTGTCGAATTTTATTAGTTCTGTTGTAGCTTCTGTTGAATCTCGTAGACAAGTCGATGCTATTTACACAGATTTCTCGAAGGCTTTCGACAAAGTTAATCATAGATTGCTAGTTGCAAAGCTTTCCTCCTTTGGCTTTGGTGGATAAATTTTATCATGGCTCTCATCATATATTGTGGAAAGACGTTCATGTATTGCTTTAAAGGGCTATTGTTCTCAACCATTCAAAGTTACATCGGGTGTTCCCCAGGGATCAATTTTGGGACCACTCTTATTCAATATTTTTACAAACGACATCACCAAATGTGTAATAAATTCAAAATGCTTGATCTTTGCAGACGATCTAAAGCTTGCAAAAGAAATCCTTACTCATGATGACGCTCTATCCTTGCAGGAAGATATCGATAGAATTGCTGACTTGTGTAATTTAAATGGCATGGATCTAAATCCTGCAAAATGTTCCATTATTAGCTTCACTCGTACACGCTCTCCAATCGATCACATATATACAATTAGCAACTGCCCACTGCAGAAACTTGAAACTGTACGTGATCTAGGAATTACACTATACGCAAAACTACGATTAAATGTTCATATCGAAAACACTTGCAGATCAGCGTGCAAAATGCTAGGATTCTTGTTGAGAAACGCGAAGCCTTTCAAAAAGCCTAAAACGAAAAAAATTTTGTTTTCTTCACTAGTTAGAAGCAAACTTGAATATGCAACGGTAATTTGGAACCCTGGCTACCAAGTTTATCAGGATCGGATCGAAAGCATTCAAAGGAAATTCACAACTTTTATTCCATTGGAAAAGACAAGCAATTACCATATATCATGCGGCTAAAAACTTTCAAATTAAACTCACTGATAGAAAGGCGAAAAATACATGATATGATATTTTTATTTAAACTCCTCAACGGCATCACAAATAACACTGATCTTTTGAGTCAAATATGCATCAAGGTTCCCCCCCCCCGTACTCCACGGCATCCTATTTCACTTTTTACGTACCCAACCCACAGGACCAATCTCGGTCATCATTCCCTAATACCCCGATTAAGTAGACAATATAATGAATTTATTAGTAGAGACAAGTCCATTGATCTGTTCAGCGATAATATAACAAAATTTAAAGATAAATTAATTAAGACACTCGATTCATAGATATTAATATTATGAATATTTTTTCATTATTATTGTATTCTTATTTTTTATATACCTTTCATTGTATAAACATAACATTTACATAACTTTATTTAGCCTTTACTTATTTTATAAATTTTAACTTTTTGTACGACTTCTATTTGTGTACATGCTGTAACTGCCTATAAATATAATTATGTGTATCCCTAGCACCTAAGACTTGTTTAATGTTAATGTATCACATGTAATTCTGTTGGTAGTTCATTACTAAATAAATAAATAAACTACGTTACCTATATCGATAGATACGATTCTAATTTCTTAAAATATAACATTATCACTTCGTCCGTGTTGCTTTTGCTCATAATTATAGTGAAAATGTAAATTTTTAAATGTATATTAATTCCCTGTATCTAATGATTTGTCCTGGTGCCTACGGAGATACCTTATTATCAATAAGATCAATCTTATTATAATAAGAAGTTTTTAATATTAAGGCAATATAAGGCTTCGCTATATGTTTATATAATTTGCCCACTATTACCCACCTATTTTGTTATTGATGTAACTACTTAATTAGTATTTAATGTAACTTTGTAAAGACGTAATTATTGTAACTTTAAATATTACGACTAAAATTATGTATAATATACACTACTATTTGCCGCACAATATGTGTATCAAGTTAGTTTAAGTATCTAAAGTAAGTGAATTTGTAATCTTTTTGAGAAAATAAATATTCTGAAATTATAATCTGTGCTTTCGATATAGGTTATTTTGTTAATTATGTCTTGGTTCATCACTAGCCGGAAGACGTCCACTGCTGGACAAACGCCTCCCCCAAAGATTTCCACGACAATCGGTCCTGTGCAGCTCTCATCCTACATATTCCGGCGATCTTGACCAGATAGTCGGTCCATCTTGTGGGGGCCTACCAAAAGTTCGTCTCCCGGTACGTGGTCCCATGTCGTGTGTGGTTTCGTACTAGAATAACACTATCCGATCCAGTCCCGTGGGTGTCGTAAGAGACGACCAAGGAATACAAACATCGCCAACCCCAAGCGTGGCGATTATGGCAAAAACCCCCCAAAAATGACAGATACTATATACTGACAGAACCAGCTCCTGCGTCCCGTAGTCTCAGCGACGTATATCTACGTCTTCCGCATTCACCACACCACCAAGGCCTCCGACATTGTTCAGTACTTGGTGGAGAAGACAAGGTTCCGGTTGGGGGTCGAAAAGTTGGTGACGCGTCACGCAGTAAACTTTAACTCTTTTGTTGTTCGCGTCCCGACAGAACATATTTCGACCTTCCTGGACGTGAAGCTGTGGCCGAAGGGGGTCGTGTTCCGCAAGTATCGCGACCGCCGGAAGTTACCGAACCCGCGCCTCACATCGCCGCGAAAATATTAAGTAGATTTAAGTTTTAAAAATATGTATATTAGATTATAAGGTATTTATTTTATGGGCCTTGTTGCCTGAAGTAAAATGATTTATTATATTATTATATCTTGGCACTATCTTACCACTTTAAAATTATATTTTGAATTTATAGTTATATACAATTCTTTTGATATTTAATAATATAAAACTTCAAAATATTGCAGATACTGTTTTTTGTAATAAGAGTTTTATTTACACAACGTCATAACATCTGAAGCCTATATCACGTGCTTATATCCACAAACACGATTGGATATTCAATATTGTTTGTTTTACTGCATATCCTCGAGATGTCTTGAAGATATCGTTGCAGTACTATTAAGCTGGTATTATCCTAAGATATAACGAGCATTATCCCAGGAGTACCTATTATGATATAGACTTAATTTTATTACGTAAGAAACAGCTGAAATAGTAACAGGAAATAAATTATATGTAAATGAGCATTTAAAGAAAGCTTTTTCGTATCTCTATTTGAAATAAAATTAAGTACGTTACTTTGATATCAGTAGTTCGGTATTACTGTTGTTGTGTCTATTTTTAATCTTAATTTAGGGTGTAATATATAGGTATGATAAATATTTCACAATCCACATTTTTTTTTATTTTTATTTTTATGGAATAGGAGGACAAACGAGCGTACGGGTCACCTGTTGTTAAGTGATCACCGCCGCCCACAATCTCTTGCAACACCAGAGGAATCACAGGAGCGTTGCCGGCCTTTAAGGTGTACGCGTTTTTTTTTGAAGATACCCATGTCGTATCGTCCCGGAAACACCGCACAAGGAAGCTCATTCCACAGCTTTGTAGCACGTGGAAGAAAGCTCCTTGAAAACTGCACTGTGGAGGACCGCCACACATCCAGAGGATGATATCCTAACTTGTGGCGTGTCGTGCGAAGGTGGAATTCGGCGGCAGGAATCAGGTTAAACAGCTCTTCGGAACACTCCCCGTGATAAATGCGGTAGAAGACACACAATGAAGCGACGTCTCTACGCAACGCCAAGTGATCCAACCGTTCACAGAGCACTGTGTCCCCGACAATTCGAGCTGCTCTGCGTTGCACGCAGTCAAATGGATCGAGCTGATACTGGGGTGCGCCAGACCAGAGATGACAGCAATACTCCATGTGTGGCCGGACCTGCGCTTTGTAGAGCGCTAGTATGTGGGCCGGCTTGTAGTATTGCCGTGCTCTATTAATGACGCCCAGCTTCTTTGAAGCCAATTTGGCTTTGCCTTCCAGATGACCACGAAACTGGCAATCGCTCGAGATTTCTAGACCCAGTATTCCGATACTATGCGAGGCTTTGAGGGAAGTGTTGTCGAAGAGCGGTGATACGACAAATGGGGTTTTTTTAGTGTTAAACGCGCAAACTTGAGTCTTCTGGGGGTTAAATTGGACAAGGTTCTATTTTCCCCATTCCGCGACCTTCTCAAGAGAGGACTCGATAGAAGACACAAGTTTCTCCCGGCACTGGTCGACGATTTCCCGAGAGAGACCTGCATGGCCAGTGTATACGGCATCACCAGTGCTGTCGTCTGCATAGCAATGAATGTAGGAGGTGTCTAACATATCATTGATATGCAGAAAAAACAGCGTGGGAGACAGCACACAGCCTTGGGGCACTCTAGCATTCACGGGCTTCGGGTTCGAGCAATATACGCCGACAACGACCTGTATGCTGCGCCCAGTGAGGAAGCTGGAGGTCCACTTGCACAAGCTCTCGGGAAGCCCAAAATGATGGAAGTTTGGAGAGGAGCGCCTTGTGCCATACACGATCAAAGGCCTTCGCTATAAAAAGGCATAAAGGCATAAAAGGCATTTATTTTCTCAAAATTGATTCCTTTAGAATTCTTTTTGATGTCATTTCTTATACTACTAGATACTACTATATCCAGGCTAACTGCCAGGCCTTCCCCCTTGCTTTCAATAGCCGCTGCCCATCTATGTGTTAGGTATACCAGAAGATCACCTGCCGACCGACCATGGCGAAACCCGTATTGTCAGTCGTTGATCAACTGGTGTCCCTCTAGATATACCAAGAGCTGACGGCTAATTATGCTCTCCATGATTTTGGAGAGCACGGAGGTAATAGCAATAGGCCTGTAGATTGCCAGATCAAAACTGTCTCCTTTTTTTTGGATCGGATGGACAAGGGCTGACTTCCATGAGTCAGGAACTACGCCTTTAGAATAAGAGTGCCGGAATAAACGCGTTAGCGCCGGCGTCAACTCAGGGGCACACGTTCTAAGCACGATTGGAGAAATGCCATCCGGCCCGCTCGACTTCCTGATGTCCAACGAAAACAGAGCTCACCTAACAGCTTTCTGTCTGAACTGTACTTCAGGCATAGAGCTCTGACACCGCGGGATGGTCGGCGGTGTTTTTTTGTTGTCGTCAAGAGTCGAGTTGGAGGCGAAAAGAGTGCACAAGAGGTCGGCTTTCTCTTTTGCCGTATGGGCCAGGGTGTCATTCCTCATGTGCAACGGCGGCATGAACGGCTGGCTGAAGTTACCAAGAGCAGCTTTCGACAACGACCAGAACTTGCGTGTTCCCGTCGGGTAACTGGAAAGCTGCTTGCCGATTTTGACGACGTGTTTTGACTTTGCACGGGTGATTTGCCGCTTAAAAAATCTGGAGGCACGGTTGTATTTCCTCTTAAGAACTGTGCAGTTCGGATACTTTGTGCCCTGCGCCACAACCCAAGCTCGATACGCCTGTTTTTTGCAGTCAGATGCTGCTTTAACTGACGCATCGAACCAGGGCTGTGATCTGCCACCGATGGGTACTACAGAGTTTGGTATAAAAATATCCATACCCTATAGTATCACATCGGCTACAGCAACGGCGCAGGCACTAGGATCATCCGAAGGGAAACAAACCCTGCCCCAAGGGTAGGATGCAAAAAAGGAACGCATCCTATCCCAATCTGCTGATTTGTAGTGCCAAACGCGGCGGGTCGCTGGTGGTCTGCGACGTTGGCGTCGGATGGGCACTACACTCCTGACCAGGCAATGGTCGGACGTTCCGAGAGGGGCATCGACAAAGACCTGGTAACCATCGGGATGTGTAGTCAGCAGAAGATCCAATAAGGACGGCAATTGGCTATCCACATCCGGGAGCCGCGTTGGCGACTCGACCAATTGGGACAGACCATACGCCATTGCAAAATTATGCACAGATCGCCCTGTGTAGTCTGTGGTACGTGATCCAAGCCATTCGGCATTGTGCCCGTTGAAATAACCCAAGACTACGATGTTCAATTTTGTACCCGGGATACGTTAAATATTACGTATCGCTAGGTCGAGATATCTGCGTCTCCGTAAGGAAACACAAGGCCGGCTGCGCCGTCTCAAGGTGGTGGTGGACGGCGTTTAAATTGGAGTGAATTCCCCTGATATCCCCCTGCAAAAGTCCACGTTGAGTGTGGAGCGGGGTGCCGTGGTGTAACTGCCTCGTTTGTCCTTGGTCATGCGTGGTTCTGTGCCCTCCCCAGAATACGAAGGGCAGCCCGAGCTAGAGTGCTCGGGGAGGGATTCTCCGACTCTGGTAGAGCCGGTACCCTCCTGGGGTAAAATCTTTTTAAGTTCCGCTGTCTCCGCTGATTCGGGTGGAGGGGGGGGGGGGGAATGGCCACCGGTCCTCGACACTAACCTAAGCGAAACATAGCGGCACTAGGCCGCTACTTCACGCCGGTGTGAGTGTGGTAATTAACCCGGACGAGCCTGGCCCGATTGTGCTGACGTCAAAAGACGGCAGCGTGACTCTCCCACTTCTAAAAAGCCCTTAGTCGCCTCTTACGACACCCATGGGCCTGGGACTCCCCTATTCTTTTTACGCCCCGGGAAAAGTACAGGGCGACATCAGCATAGTACAATGGATACAGTAATACAGTGGAGCGCATATAAAAACAAAACAAACTTGGATATTATACAACTAAGCAAATTATTTTCTATGTCTTTATTTCTCTTCGCGCTTGTGACTAAAGTTTAAATTGAAACACACTTTGAATTTTATATTTTTTATAGTCTGGACGTTCTTGTGAGTAACATAAGCTTAGTATTTAAATAAGTGTTTGAATACTATTTAATTAATGAGTAGACTCTTGCGTATATTATAATAATAATAATCAATAGTAATCATTTATTCAAGACTAATAATATGTGGTACAGAATGATTTGTGCCCTACCCTCTGCGGTCGGCTAACCTGAGTTGTTGAGGCTAGGTCCTTCCGAAAGGCATTATTATACATAGTTAGCATACTCACTAACGCGCTGTGTGCGTGTGTCTATGTGTATGTGTATGAGTGTTAGTTTATTTGCGGGTGTGGAGTATGTTTTTTTTTTATTTTTATTAAGTAGATGTTAGTATGTCAAACTGTGCACAAGATTAAATAAGTGTTAGTAATTGATGATTAAATTTTAATTTTAAGAACGTTTTCTGAATCGTCGTTTCAAGAGAGTCTGTGCGAAATGTGCGATAGTTAGGAGACATTTTCTCTTTTTAAAATACTATTTAAACAAAGTCATTATTAAATAGCTTAGTTTTTTAGTTTGTTTGGTGAAGTAAATGCTACGATTATTTTTGTGATAAATGATATTAAAGTAATCATAAACAGTGATTAAGTTCATGTTATGAATTCCATGTCTATTAGTCTATATATACATGTAACGAAAACCTGTGAAGAATATTAAACAATTCAAATAAATTAACATACGTATAAAATTTATTAAGCATACCATTTTTCAGAGTTGATTCAGTTTCGATATATTTAGTCCGGGTTGTCATTTATAACGTAAGCATCCGATACTGGAATCAATTAAATGGATAAAATGTAATCATAATGACCTAGTTTAATCCCTAGCCAGATTAACGCTGTGACAAATTGGAAAACAATTAATTAAAATAATAGGCTTCAGTCTGTTCCGGAATATAAGCCTTTGAAAATTGTTGTTGTACTTATTTAATCGGTATTTCGGGTTTTTGGAGGCTTATTATTGGATTATAAGAAAATGACAACAATGAGGCATCAAAATATCAGTCGGCAATCGCGTATTGCCAGTCGAGTTCACAATCATCGAAACAAGACTGAAGAAATACGCAGGCAGCGTTTGGCGGCAAATAGAATGAGATAGATCTCAAACGAGATCTACCACGACTCCGGAAGAACCCATACCATTGATTTCAAGCGAGAGGCAACACACCAGATGATTAACGGTAACAATTAAGTATGTACGTTTGGGGTTTAAATATGATAAAACAGTCGATGCGATGAATCGGTGGAAGCCAGAAGAAAAACACAATTTGTCAATATTATTGAACTTTTGACGCCACCCCAAACCACTGAATTTCTTTTCTGAACTGTTAGGGAAAGATCCTCTGTATCTAACAAGACCTATGTAGCCATAGGCTAATAAGAATTTCTTGTTTTTTTCGTTCATGATTAATGTTGAATATAAAAATTCAGTTACAAATTAATGGACAAATGCATTCATTTATGTCAATCGATCCAAATGAAAAAGTCGATTATCCATCTGAATTGCTAAATTAATTGGAATTACCAGAATCACCGCCATATAATAAGCAGCTCAATTCTTTTACTTTCCTTTTATCTTATTTTTTATTATTTATTTGTCAAAGTCAACTTTGATTCGAATGCAACTTGAAAAAAAATTAGGTGTTTTTCATATAATTACAATACATCAATATTAGGTTATAGGTTATCACGGACTATTATCCGCAACTCGACGACTACAGCGCGCCTATTTTGCGTGGTGAGGAATCCTAATCCTGCCACCCCAGTTCCTCAAGGTAATGTATCAAACCTCTGATGTAACCCATGACCTCGGGGAGAGTCCTCGGTGACCCCAGGTGTTTGGCCCGGTATGTGGCCACACTCCTACACTCCAAAATGACGTGTGCGGCCGTTTCGTCCGCCTCCATGCAGGCTCTGCACAGTGGGCTGTCGGTGACACCTATATTGAACAGATGCTTGTTAAAAGGGTCGTGACCCGTTAGTACATGAGTTATTTTCCGTAACCTAGGTCGTGGAAGTTTTACTAGTTTGCAAGAGAGCTTGGGGTCTATTTGAGGTAGAGCTTCTTTTGCTTGTCTACACCCACTTACTTCCATCCAGTACTTATTATGTAATTCCTTGGTGTGTTGGCGTTTTACCTTTGTAGGCCAGCTAGGCGGGAGAGGGATAGTTGGTTCTGGTCCTTTTGCTGTCATCGCTGAGCCTCTCCTGGCCAGTTCATCAGCGGCATCATTCCCTCGTGAGTTACTGTTACCCTTTATCCATTGAAGAGTTACTTGGTTGTTATTTTCGCATAACTCCCTCAGACACTGGTGACAGTTGTATATTAGCTTAGAGGTAATAGTGTGGCTTTGTAGGGCTTGTAGTACTGATTTGCTATCTGAAAGGATGCGGATGGAGTAGTCTTTTACCTTTCGAGTCAAAGTAGCAGTGACTGCTTCTATGATACCCATGCATTCTGCTTGGAAGACAGTGTTATGAGCTCCTAGTGATGCAGCTATTCTTATATTTAGGTCATCCGAGAACACTCCGTATCCCGTGCCCGACCTTGTCTTTGAGCCATCTGTGAAAATCCTGAGGTCTTTTGTACTGAAGTCCTCTTTTAGTTCTTCATACAGCTGTATTTTGTATCTCTTATCAAATTTACATCACTTTCTTCAGTTCTTATGAGTATTAGCAATGTTTGGTGTTATCCAGGTTTCTCTATTGTTTTTAAATCTTTTTGTTTTTATTAAATAAAACAAAGTGAGTCTTGGACCATTATGATTTGATGATGACATCAATATGATTTGTTATTGTAATGAGATTTCCCTCACTTCCGGGATTCCCAATTATAAATCCAATGTATGCACCAATATTTATAGACTACGCGGACTCCGAACCTTCCCATCTCAGTTTGAACACTTAATCAACAATCTCACTTCATCACAGAATGATATATTGTCCATAAATTCTCGTACGTTTGTTCAATTCAAGAAATGTGGCACCATCAACAGATTTTTTTATTTACTATACAGTATAGTAGAACACATATTCATTCATTTACAAACATAAAGTTAACACTATTTACAATTATTCTTATATCTCCACCAATGTTAAGTTAATGTTAGTGTCCTATTATAAGTATAAATTATAGTTACAGTGAAAATTAATTTGAGTTACTAGGTTTTTAGTAATGATGTAACAGTAAGTAAGTATTTTATTTATATATATTTTCTAACTAGCATGTTTTTTTTCACAGATGAGAAAACGATTACGTAAAATGAAATTTGCAACCAATATTTAATTGAATAATTCCCAGAATTGAGGAATATCCCTTTAAAAATAACAAACGGTTATGTTTCTTAAATAATCTGCAGGCCAAGTTTTTTATTTGTTTTTAACACCTTTTTGTGGAAATGACATCTTGAAAATATAATAACAGCCATTTGAATGTATATTATGCTTTAAAGCTGAAGTGAACTGGTACAAGAACTCAGTGGACCTCTTTTATAAAATAATATTGAGTTACCAATAGAATTTATTAATTAAATAGCTCGGGGCGATCATGGCTCCATTCCCAAGTCGTGACATCATTTAGAAAGTCATATATACTTTAGTAACGTTCATGCACGTTTTTAACATCCCTTTTGAGTTTCGTAATACAATATGTATTTTGAACAATTTCTGGCAACCAATATATCCAGTAGAGCTAAGAACATACATTATTATATTTATATATATAATATGATACATTATTAAAATTGGTTTTCTTTTCATTTTACTTTAGGTTATTTTTTATACTTTGTTTGATACAACTATAATAATATAGTTACTTTTAAGCCCTTTACTAACGGGATTGTGTTATCCACGGCTGCTGTTTACAGATCGACCTAGGTAGGTACTGAAAATCAGTGTTGGAATTGGAATTCCTAAGATACTGGGTGACTATCCTTTTTTTATCCTTCCAATGGAGAGGGCTATGCTCGAAGTTTCCCTGCGAGATCGAATCAGAAATGACGAGATCCGTAGGAGAACCAAAGTTACCGACATAGTCCAAATTCAAAGTCACGTAGACGTTTGGCATTCCACAACCGCGCGTTTTGTTCGAAATTTCTTACCTCGGACAGCCACTTTGTGGAATCAACTACCGGCAGCGGTCTTCCCGAACAGATACGACTTAGCGACCTTCAAGAAAAAAGCATACTTACCACCTTAAAGGCCGGCAACGCATTTCCTGACACACCTGTTGTTGCGGATGTCCATGGGCGGTTGCTTCACCTCTCCCCATCCCGTGAACCTCTTGCCCGTTTGGCCCCTCTCATATAAAAAAAAATGATTGCGAAACTGAAGTGGCAGTGGGTTGGGCACATAAGTCCTCGATGGCGACCACATACCGGAAGACACAGTGTTGGTAGGTGGACGCACACAAGATGGACCGACAATCTGATCAAGATCGCCGGAATACGTTGGATAAGGAAGGACCGATCGTCGTGGAATTTTTTGGGGGAGGCCTTTGTCCAGCAGTGGACGTCTTAAGCTGATGATTACGATCCTTTTTGTGACATATTCTTTTTGTTTTATTTATTTTATTATGTATAGGTTATGATGGTCTATATGTCATGAATCAATGGACCAGTGGATGGCTCTTTTGCACAGGATGCCGGCTAGATTATGGGTACTACAACGGCGCCCATTTCTGCTGTGAAGCAGTAATGTGTAAGCATTACTATGTTTCGTTCTGAAGGGCGCCGTAACAAGTGAAATTACTGGGCAAATGAGACTAACCATCTTATGTCTCAAGGTGCGACGAGCGCAGTTGTAGTGCCACTTCATTCATTCATCAAGAATCATGAACGGAACTGCATTGTAATGGGCAGGGCCTATCAATTACCATCACCTAAACCTGCTCGTCTCGTCCCTTACTAAACCATACAATAACATCATTTCTTTTCCCTTTGAATATGAAGTGTCTTACGCAAACTATATTTACTTATATATTTTTCTACAATGTAGGTTGAACATTTATTTATTCACAAAAAAGAAACGGTCCAATAAAAAAACTCCCAACCACTATACGGAGACGAGTTGCAGCCGATTTTCTGCCAATAGGATCTCTCTATATATTATATTTAACGTTATACTCAATAGGTGTTTCATTTCCTCCTATGGCTCTATAAATTATATAAGTAATTCCTTTGCATACAATGGTGTTAAATTACCAATAAATTACCCAAAAACGTAACTTAGCTTTCAATTAATCAATTAAAATCATATTATATTGGACGCAGACTCGTATTTCGGCTTATTATAACATTATTAATTACGAGCAGGACATTAAGGTATGGAAATGATCGTTTTGTGGACTTATACGATTGATTGATGACTTGATTTACTTGATTGCATTAGTTTAAGGTGAGTAGATTTTGTAATTATTCTTTGTATGAAACTCTGATATCCCTATGTAAATATTAAGATTGCATTATTGTGATCCACGATGACGAGAAATCTATTTGATTTATGTCAATATAGTGTTTTTGACTGTTTTGACTTTTAGATGGACTTTATACCTTAGATAATTTATACGTCTTGATAAGCTGTGACAGCAATGAACACGTAAAAAAATAGCTGTCAACTGTTAACCTCTATTTTCAGCAACGCATGCATACAAATACAAAGTGACATACGTATCGCGAGTGTAAGAAATAGCTTGTCATGCACACTAAAATAATAAACCTGGCCTTGTCATGCGTTGCTTAACAAGAAGAGGCTGTATCTAGACGTATAAATTATCTAATCTTTATACATTCCTTAGCTAAAATATTATGAAGTCAGAAGATTTAGCGCATTCCCTTTTATGCTTTAGTGGTATAGCTTCAAGAGTTGAAATATGAACACAATCAAATGTCTAATTTAATATATAGCATTTCGTATAGCGTGTTTTTCATGTCAGTGCCTTAAAAATTTTAATTATTTCTTCGGGGTTAACATAACTAAAAGAACCAAATTCAGATCAATTTCAAAATTCAGTAGAATGCAATAACATTCTCCAAAATATTGACTTAGCAACGCTGACGTATGAGACAAGTGTATTTTACATAGAAACTGGAATGTTAAAAAAGATCTTAAGAGCAAAAGCAACTTTTTGCTAAAGGTTAATCATTTCTTTCTTGATATTAAAAAATAAACTTAATTATTTGTCATATGTTTTGATTAATGCATACATGTCTGTATATCTTTGAAAGTTTCTCCCATATATTTCAAAATCTTACTGGATATCAAGTTTCAACAAGTTTTTATAAGAGTTTTGATCATAAATATAACATTATTAAATTTCTTATTCTATTTACAAGCTTAGCAATTTAAATAAGCCCTAAAATCTATCATAAAACTTTGGTAAGACTGCGAAAACTAATCACAGATAAGAAATTTACAAAAAAATCCCGTAAAATCTATAAAACAGTGAAACTTTTATTTAAATTCCATTTATATGTTTATTAATAATTTACATAGAAAACAATAGTTGAACGAAGCATACAAGATTTTATACCGATACGTCAATCGAATGGTTAGCTCAGTTGGGAGAGAACTCGCACGGAACGCGAGAGGTCGTGGGTGCGAGTACCGCATCATTCATAAAATTTTGTTTTCAATTCTTATTTGTGTATTAAACCCAGAAGTGAGGATTATAACTTTAAAAATATAACAAATTGCTTAGATTAGCAAGAGCGACATCTCAAGTAAATTTCCTAATATGAAAATATTGTGGTTGAGCAGGTTATCAACTGTAAAGTAGATCCTGTAGATGAAGCCACAACCTGAGAATTGAACAAAGCAAACAAGATTTTATGTTAGCTCAGTTGTTAGAGCACTCGCACAGAACGCGAGAGGTCATGGGTTCTAGAAATCACATCGTTCATAAAATTTAGTTTTCAAATTTTATTTGTGTAGAAAACAATTCGCAAAAAGTTTTAACGAATAATTTCTAACGAATTCGTTTCAATCTAAACAACAGTCATAAGCACGAATAGAAAAAAGCCATATAAAAAGTAATATCGTTGGTTTCATATCCAACTTTTGGAATTGCGATACTTTTTCAGTTCTTTGCTCTGCCTTGTTTCATAACTGTTGCTAAATGAACTCTTTTGCAGGATTATAGAATTTATGATGTAAAACAACAACAAAAGTTCGTTAATATAATTACTTATATGTATATCAAAGAACTAAGTAAGCTTTGTATTTTTTTCATTATATGATGTATATGCTTCTACAATATGATCTCAGAAAATGTACAAATGTGTTACGAAATTTAAAAGAAATGTGTGGAAAAGGTTACTATAGCATAAACGATTTTATTAATGATACCACAGTCTGAGAATGAAGCGAACACCCTCAGGCTCCTATAATTATAAACGTTTATTGTACGATATCACATTGTAATCCATATTTTATACAAAAAAAAGGCCCACTGAGTTTCTTGTGCCCGTTCTTCTCAGGTCTGAGGCACTCTATTTTGAATGAGTGGTAGTTTTTCACGTCAAAAAGTGATCTTGAATGCTGTGTGGAATAAAAATATTTGAATTTGAATTCGAATATGAATTAGTTTATTATTAGTTACTTTCAATACAGTATTTAATTGGGCCGGAAATGCATACCCAATTACAAAATAATTGCAGATGGATGATCAAGATCAAATCGCTGTAGGCATAGCATAACTAACCAGTAACCCATTTACTCCCAAACAAAAGAAAGAACAAAGTTCAATCGATGGATTAAACTCAGTTGGGCAGCATAAACTGTGTTGTATGTTCATATCTAGTATTCCTGAATGCCTAAAGACTAAAATCTTCAATGTGTGTGTATTGCCAGTGATAACATATGGCACCGAAATGTGGTTTTGTTACTGTGGTCTATTGCAGAAGCGTAAGGTCACTCAACATGCTATGCTCAGAATATCTCTGGGTGACAGAATCCGTATTGAGAATATTCGAAGTACAGCCAATGCTAGTGTCCGTGGCAACTTGACTCTTTGGCATCTTTCAAATTTTGTAACACACGCTTCGTGTTATTTTACATTGAAATTAATAAAATACAAAATACTTACTAATGATATGTGAACCCAGAGTCTTTCTTTTTTCTTATAGCATTATGTTTACAAAGTCTTACTTAATTTTAGTTTCAATTATAAACAAAGTTTAACAGAACATGTGGCTTGTCAACGTCACACAGTGTTCGTGTCTGGCTCGATGGGATACTTGGGCGTAGTATTAGTCGACGCACTTTGCAACTACGCCTGCGGTATCTAATTGAAGCGCAGTGGAGACCAATCCTTAGTTTCAAAGATAAAAGAGTTGCCATATTCATACACGTTTTCATAAAATATTAGAGAAAAATTTCAAAACCAAATATACATCTACGTTACTTTAAGGAATAAGCTACTCAACATATTATTACGAAGTTAATAATATTTGCCATCGCTGCTTGGAGATTGAAATGTTTGTTGATTGAAGCGAAGTAGCGTAATCATTATTTATATTGAGTTCTAATATTACTTTCTGTAAAACGATACCCTTAAGATATATGAAACCTTTCATCATCATAATGCAGAGTACCTTTAACAAAATTGTTCTGTGATAATATAAAGTAATAACTAAAGAATATAGCGAGTCGGGTTAGTAACAACATTTATAAAATAAAAATGGCTGGACAGATTTTTATGATTTTTGATATATTGGGTCCGTGCCGAATAGCAGATTCATTACTATTAAAACGTCGGGAAAGTTCATGGTAAATATTTTTTGGAGGAAATTTTCTTATATTTTATTTTGTATGGATCGGCTTTTTGATAAAAATGCGTAGTTTTTTAATTTTGAAGTGATGTGATGAGTGAAAATGGGGGATGTATTGGAATTAAATATACAAATTTAATTTGAACCAAAAATTTTAGACAAAGTTGTTCAAATATTAATAGGTGTTTAAGTTTGAAATTGCTGTTTTGGCCGCCTGGCTATTTTGTATTAAATAATAGTACTGTGTCATGCGATCTTATTTCAGAGCGAAGCTTTTTTCATGTGACAGATAGAAAATGCTAGAATTAAAAAATGTATAAAATTAGACAGTCTGGCTTTAATTTTTTTTTCATTCTTTTAAAAAAAGAAAAGAAACATTGAAAATTAGAGTTATTGTTGAATTCACGTTTTATGTTAATTATCGTTTCTCCCGTTATTTGCACATTTTTTCATGGAATAGAATTTTGTTCTCAAGAAGCAATAAAAATTCTTCTGCACATCATTGATGTGCTGCAAATCAATGGCATTATTTTCTATTGCTATGCAGACGACAACTCAGACCATTCTTGTATCTGAAATCGAGATTTTGCTGTTTTTTTTAATAAAAATTAGAGACGAGGCGAGCAGGACGTTATTCGCTCAGGATCATTAAAAATTCTGAGTGGAATTCACTACAACTGTTTTGTCACCTTGAGACATTAGATGTTAAGTCTCATTTGCCCAGTAATTTCACTAGCTACGGCGCTTTTTAGACTGAAACTCAGTAATGATTACATATTACTGCACCACAACAGAAATAGGCGCCGTTGTGGTACCCACTGCTGACAACGAGGGAACAGAAGAAAGAGGGGGTTTTTTAAACGGTATAGGCCACCAGACCGAGTCCGACATACGTAATAGTAGTCACACACACTTATACATGTAATTTTATTTTATTCCGACTCTGTTTGTTGAATTTCTAGTCTTGTTGGATAAACGGGGCACCCAATAATTCACGTTCACAACTAGTACAGAGGCCCTTGCGACTAGGTTGTAATTTAATTCCTCCAATAAAAGTATTCTGATTATTATTTGTCCTTCTTCTACGGCCACTTCATTCTTAAAGCTTAGCCATCAGCTTTTTTAGTTCGTCTCTTAAAACTAACGTGACGGAAAAGTTGTTCGACGGAGGTAACCCCAAAATTTCTATAGAAATAATTTCCTTCTTGCCCAGCTCTATCACCTTGCTCATATTGATCAGCCGAAGCAAGTTATATGTATTGTATCTGAGCACGTGACCGAGATAATATTTCTTGCTATAACTTTTATTACATCAAGATATTTCAAATTTTAATAAGCCATTTTACTTTAGTATCTTGGAGTAAATTATCCCATTTTAATTATTAATAACCAATAATTATAATAAGATAATCAAACATAACGTTACGTAGTAGCGATCAAAAAGGTAACATATACCAATTATTTTGCAGTCTATAAGCAAATCGTTAACAATCTTAATTAAATACCAAGTATGGTTTTATATTAGGCCTTCAAATCTACCCCGAAGCTTTAAATTCGGTCGTTCGCTACTTCTTAATCCCGCAGACTTAGAACGACGTTGCGTGAAATTATCCCCAAATGCCTGCGTATAATTGAAAAGAAAATCTTTAGTATTTTGTGAATTGTATGAAATGTTACGTTAATTACGAGAAACCACAAAAGATTAAAAGAGAAAGCTCAGAATATCTTAAGTAAGACTAAGCTATTGAACATAATAATTATTATACTCGTATAAGAGAAATGTTGAAACATTTGTCTCGTCAATATTTAACAGAACATTTTGACTTAATTCAAAATTATCATATTGATACTTTTGTTAATCTATCAAATGAATTCACCAAAGAGGATGTAAATACTACGTTATAACAGCCGGGACTGCCTAAGTGAAAATTTAAATTTAGTTTTGTATGAAACGTGCTGTGATAGATAACAATATGGCGTATGGCGACAAAGTATAATCCGGCTAAGTTTGAAAGCGAACAGTTGCTTAAGACGGAGTAGATTTCAGCTATCTCCATTGTTTGCAAGGTTATAGCCGTCATCTGTCAATCTTTCAATGACTGCGCGTTTCGTACAATCGAGTGAATCGCTTTTTTTTAGTCAGTTTCGCTAGATTGGACTCAATGTGAAAAGGCCAAAACTGAAGTTCTAACAAATTGGCCAATCTCTTAACATAGTAGTATCACAGAGTACTATTATCAAGTAATTTGGTGGTTGTAACCATCATAATTTCTGTGGAAGTTACGTAGTTTAGTAAATTATAAACGAAAACAAGCATAATATAACTGTTTCTACAATTGCATCCGAAAACTGCCCTATGTAAAATCCAATTCTATTCTTAAAAACCACATGCGAGTTTTCGAGAATTACTTTCTTTTGTGTAAGGCTTGCGGGTTCCATATTGTATCTCTGCCTCGTGAAATCTCTCTATTGCTCATATATTGGCAACTTCCAAATAAAGGAATTGGACTCACTTGGTACGATTTTAATCTTCGTTCATTCGAAGATTCATTTTAGTTCATTTTCAGAGATCTGCAAAAATGTTTCGAACGTGTTACACGGATATGGTAATAGAACACTTGTCACTGGGTCTCTTACTTCTGGGATATATACGAATGATAAAAAATATAAGTGGTCACCATATTACGTCTTACTAGACTACTGATTATGTATTCAAATTTATATCTATACTACTATTACTATGTAATTTACTGTTACATAATTTTGAAATTAATTATTTATTAACGGCCGTTCCCAATATACTATCTGCAGATAGAGATAAATTACTACCTTCTACTGTCAGTAATTAGCGGTCAATAATCTGAAGCTGTCCAAATATACCCGAAAAGTCACTCTTATCGCCTTATATTGGGACGCATGAATTGCAATTTCTAAACAAAACTTCTATCGTTGGTAAGCTATACGTCGTCCCATTGACAGACTGCGTGTACGGATAAGGTGAGTGACCGCCGATAAGTTTATTGGGACAGAAAAGTCAACGATAGTTACGATTTTTATCTCAAGTAAGAGATAGACTGAATATTGGGAACAGCCGTAAGTAATGTGGTTGCATTACACATATTATCCTATTATAAATTTCATTAAATGACTAAATAATAATATTAATAATTACAAATTTAAGCAGAATCTAAATCTAAAAACCTTATACGAATTAAGTTTGAGGCTAAATCAAATTGAAGTATTACAAGTCTCTTAAACTGGAATTTGTTTCAGAAAACATATCAATATGTAGTACGCGTGCATTATCTAAGTGCTTAGATTAAGGATTTGACTCCAGGCGTAGTCGCAATGTGCGGCAACTAATACTACGCCCAAAAGGGCGTAGTCAAGCCTGTCTCGAACAATGTCTGACGTTGACGTGCCACATGTTCTGTTAAACTTTGCTAATAATTGAAACTAAAATGCCTGTGTAAAAATAACAACTACAAGAAATAAGAATGAGACTGGGATCACACATCACCTGAGTGGGAAGTGTGAGATTTTATATCTATTCGATCGCGTGAAAGTTAGCTACGAATTATATTTTATTAATTTCAATTTATAATAACACGAAGCGTATATAAGTAACAACATTTAAAAGATGCCACGCCACACAAACACTCTTTATAATTAGCCAATACACACTACAATATAAATTTGCCGTAATTTAAAAGCTATTGCTCAGAGGTAGTACGATATCTAGTTGGAGCGCAGCGGAGACCAATCCTTAATCTAAGCCTAAGCGGTTAATTTACATGACAGCTGTCACATTGTTTTGTATTGACGTTAGCTACATAATCCTTTAAAGCACATAAATAAACCGTTTAATATATTGTACTTTTTCGATAGCGCGTATACCTTCGGGTCCATTTCGCACTTAACCGCTTTTAAATATATAACCTTAGATAATTTATACGCCTAGATAGAGCCTCTGGCACTTAGGTAAGGAACGATATCAGGCCAGCTTTAATACTATAGGAACATGATAGCTACGTCTTACACTCGCGATACGTCAGTCACTTTGTTTTAGTTGTTGAAAATAAATGCTTACAGATCTTCACAGCTGTCACAATACTCTACCTAAATATAGACGTATATTTAATTTGGAATAATTTATTCAAAATAGGATCTGACATCACTTAATTCTATTACAGCAGTGGATGCTGAATATCTAAATGATCGGACAGCCAGGGACTAGCTTGTGATTATTTAGAAAAGAGCGCAAAAAAAGAATGCTGTGAGAGTTTCTTGCGCCGCTTCTTCTCTCTCAGAGCGCTATTTGTTTCCGAAGCGGTAGTAGTATCTAGTAGTATAAGAAATGACATCAAAAAGAATTCTAAAGGAATCAATTTTGAGAAAATAAATGCCAAAAAATATTGAAAGTCAAAACTACCACCCGTTCCAAAATGAATGCCTCAGCCCTGAGAAGAATGGACGCAACAAACTCAGCGGGCTGTATTTTTCATCAAAAAATATGTTTACAAAGTAATATTGTACAATTCTATATAATAATAGTCTAATAGCATAATTTATTTAAGTATAAAACAATAAAGACAATGTCAGTCACTCTTCTTCTGTGATTTTGAAATAACCTACGTGTAATATCGCGATTAATTCATGAGTTATAAACGTCAAACAGTGCTTACTGGAAAAGAGAATAGATATATTAAAGACCTTATTAAAATGTTCACTCATTATTTGTTGGACTCCAGAGAATTTTAGCTTGCGCTACATTTCCTTATGTAATAAATTTCTTTTGAAATACAACAAACGTTTAATTTCTACGCGTATATTAATATCGTAAATATCAATTGTCTTATATTTTTTTTAAAAGCGGGAAGAAGTTTTAAATTAGTCGTTGATATAAAACTCCATGATAACTTTTTTTTGTAAAGTTCTGTTTACTTGGCACATCTGCCCGTGGTTTGCGTATACGGAGTTTACCAGTATTATGATGGTTAACCGACTTCAAAAAAGGAGGAGGTTCTCATTTCGACTGTAATTTTTTTAAAGTGTCAGAATTTTAATAAAAGATATGATTGTTATAAGAAACAAAAAAAAATATTATTTATTTGAACTATTTATATACAATGAAAACTGTATTCACGTATTACAAATAGAAGACTGTTAATCAAAGGTAAACTATATTTATTTGAAATCGCAACTTTTTGCACTTTAAGCACTTATTATCACAACAATGTTTTTAGCTGTTAAATTTATTTTAGAACTGTGAAATAGAATATTATCCCTTACATAATGCACTGCCGTCAAATCTTATGATAAATAAGCCTTAAAAATCTAATAATAAGGGCCTCAGCTTTAAAAGGCATAAAAGGCAAATATTTTCTCAAAATTGATTCCTTAAGAATTATTTTTGACGTCATTTCTTATATACTAGATACTTCTACCGCTTTGGAAAAAAAATGGCGCTCTGAGAGAGAAGAAGAGGAACAAGAGAGTCTCCCAGCATTCTTTTTTTGCACTCTTTTTAATAAAATATACAATATTTTACTGTCATCGCTATTGCTGTAAAATAATCATAATCTAGTCCCAGGCTGTCGGATCACTTAGATATTTAGCTGTGGAGTCGTAGGAGCCATTTTAATAAAAAATATGAAATTATTTATAGATAATGCCTGAAGCATGACTGGGACTTTATTATAAAAATATATACATTTACCCTTAAAGCTTTTATGTTTCTTATGGAGCCTACTAGAATATGTTACAAGCAATCCCTTTTCTCTCGGGTTATAGTAATGAAAATCACCATTAAACGCAAAAAGGTGACGATTTTGAGAACGTATATTAAATTTTCATAAATGTACTGACATCGAACAGTCATAATATTTATTTCTTTATATTTTTCTTTGCGAGACTGTTGAAATCTAATACATAAAATAATTGGATGAGTAACGCTACCTCCCATAAAAATAATTCCATGCTCGTTCGCTGACATACAAACATAAAAAAGCATTTAAAACGATCAACGGGAAACTGACACTTGACATTATTATGTCCTTACAGAAAATAAACAGAAAGGAAAATACTAGAACGTGTGATCACTGCAGTGTAGAGTTTGTGCATCTGCGAATGCTGATTATTGAAAGTAAGCTGCAAATATATTTTTTTTTATAAAAATAAGGGACGCGACGAACAGGACGTTTAGGTGATGGTAATTGATACGCCTTGCCCATTACAATACAGTGCCGCTCAGAATTCTTGAAAAACCCAAAAAACATACCTTGAGACATAAGATGTTAAGTCACAGTAACATCACTAGCTACAGCGTCCTTCAGACCGAAACACAGGTATGTTTACACAGAAATAGGCGCCGTTGTTGTACTCATAATCTAGCTGGCATCATGTGCAAAGGAGCCTCCCACTGCTATCTGTTACTGGAGTTACACCCTTACTCGTTGCGTTTCGATATAACGAGAACTGATTTGATTTATATTTTTTTTAAAGAATCAGCAGTGTTTTACTGTCAAGCCCTCGTTAATTTGTTTTAAAATCACATAGGATATGGATATTTCTTCACCCATACCAGACATATTGTTAGCTTAAGTGAATAAAATGTATACTACATATGAAACACATACTTTCATAGACCGACATACGAAAAGAACATCCAATAAAAGAAATGCCTACATAATTACAAATACAAATAGGTCTGACAGGTACATCTGCAAAGTCTCAAAAGTCGTGAACACTTTTCAGATTTGCTTGCTCTACCACACGATGAACCTGACACCTGCAGTGAATACATAGACTGAAAAGTGATAACTGTATATGGTAACGCATTGTACGGTAGCATTTAAAGATGCAACGCAAAATGGACACACTGTGGGAGAAACACAGCCTATTTGTTGCAATAAAAGTGAGTGAACAATCGATTTTTGCAGATACGAATGTATACTGAGTAGACAACACCAATTAATTAATTTGTTACACAGTTGAGTTGAATTTAAAGACCAGTGGGAGGCTCCTTTGCACCGAATGCCGACTAGATTATGGGTACCACAACGGCGCCTATTTCTATGTAAACATTACTGTGTTTTGGTCTGAAGGGCGTCGTAGCTAGCGAAATTACTGGGCAAATGAGACTTAACATCTTATATCTCAAAGGTGACGAGCGCAATTGTAGTGCCACTCAGAATTTTTAGGTTGTTCAAGAATCCTGAGCGGCCCTTTATTGTAATGGGCAGTGCGTATCAATTACCATCAGCTGAACGTCCTGCCCGTCTCGTCCCTTATTTTCATTAAAAAAAATAAGTTTCTTGAGAATCGCCCTGTTGGTTTCTTCAGAGCCACACATACAAACGTGAGTATTACATTGAAGATTACGAAACTTGGACTAAAATTATGCAGATTTTAAAGACCAGAGTTATGTAATAGCTTAAACCTTCTCGATTACACCAGCACTCAAATAAAAATCGGCTTTTAAGTTTGGCAGTAACATTCGCCACATACTGACGCAGACAGATAGAAACGTAAACTAACGTAACTCATAATTAAATCCATCTTTCTGCAAAAGCATCATCACTCATATAATATACAAAAAAACAAGTTGCATAAAAACCCGAGGCAAAAGCTAGTCTCAACTAAAAAAAATAACATATCCTCTTAACGTTGATTGAAACACCGAACACAATGAAAAAGCTTTATAATACATGATACATTTCCGTGTTCATATTGCATCACCTCTATATATTATTAACAAACATATTTTTGTGTAGATCTTACCTTAACAATTTTGTCATTGTTCAGTTTTAAGATAATTTAAATGTGAGCATAATATATTCGTATAACTATATTCATTTTAAAATATATATTTGCCCGTATAAACATTTAAAGAGATTTCATTATCGTTGCTATATAAGCGTGGTTTGGTATATATTTAAATCACATTTCTTATAAGTGCACACCACATAAGACATTCTGTACGGTACTTGCTGATTTTATTAGGAATCATTAGGGTAGTTGCACGTGCTCTGCTAGTTGTCGACACAAATTCCGCTTGGTTTGACAAGCGGACAGAGGCTTTTGAGCTTTATTCGGGCGTGGTCACTATTTTTTGGCTCGAGTGATAACCCGTGGCCATTAAGTCTACCACAAGCTTCGTGACTCTCCACCAGTGCTGACGTTCAATGCTAGTGTCTACGTTATCATTCGTAACAACTTTGCAATCTTGCGATCGCCAGTGTGCGTTCACCTTGAACTACCAGAGTCAAGACCGTTGGTCCTGCTGCGTCACCACCTGAGTGACGTGGGAGTGTTCAGAGGTTAGTGAAGTATTCAAAGTCAAATTCTAATTCAAATATTTTTATTCAAAATAGGATGTGACATCACTCATTGAAAGTCAAAAAACTACCAACCATTGCAAAATGAATGCCTCAGGCCTGAGAAGAATGGGAGCAACAAACTCAGCGGGCTTTTTTTTCATCAAATATATGTTTTACAATAAAAGTAACATTTACAAAGTATCATTGTACAATTAAACTCATTATTTAATAGCCTGAGGGTGGTCGCTCCATTCCCAATCTGTGGTATCATTGAGAAAGTCATTTATGTTATAGCAGCCCTTACCACTCAAACGTTTTTTAATAATTCTTTTGAATATCGTAATACTTTTGTATTGAACATTTTCTGGTATCCTATTGTAAAATTGCATATACATCGCCCCACAAAAGACTTATTAACTCGACTTAGCCAAGTTGTAGGCATTATAAGCTTATGTCTGTTCCTGCTGTTAACATTATGGTTATGAGAGTTTCTCACAAATTCACTTATGTGCCTATGAACATACTTTACATTATCAAGAATATATTGAGAAGCAACAGACAAGATGTTAACTTCTTTGAATTTTGCTCTCAATGATTCCTTAGGCTCCAGGTTATAAATAGCGCGAATAGCTCTCTTCTGCAACAAAAATATTGTATTAAGATCATTTATATATAAGGAAGAGGAACAGTCCGAGAATAGACCCTTGTGGTACCCCCAGGAGATCTCCTGCCATTCACGTCAACCTTCTGAATTCTATTGCTTAGATATGAAATCAGAAGATCGAGCGCAGTTCCCTTTATGCCATAGTGACAAAGCTTCCTGACCAGCGTTGAATGTTGAACACAATCAAAAGCCTTAGATAAATCACAGAAGATGCCAAGTGCATTCTGCGATTCCTTCCAGACATCAAAAATAGTCTTGATCAGCTCAACACCTGCATCTGTTGTTGAACGTCCCCTAGTAAAGCCAAATTGTTTCAAATGAATGAAATAGAAATCTTTATTATAAATCCTTCATACATTACTTAGTTCACTTAATTCTACTTAATATTATGGTTATGGTTTGTAAAGTGGCTTTGATCCAGTTTATTTCAGCCCTGTTACACTGCGACCAATGTGATCTATTGTGATAGCCACTGTTAAACTATAGCTCACTGCAAACATTGATTCTTTTCATGAATCTTATTATGTCTTTTGCAGTGAGCTGACGTATCTCAAATGGTTGAAGGATTGGACTTCCCAAAGAGATGCTACGTTTACGCATTAAAGGACCACATTCAGAGAGAATGTGTAGCGGGGTTTCATCTGCACTATTACAGAATCTACACGCTCTGCAATCTCTGAGACCTAAGATTGAGAGGTGTTTGTTTAATCTGCAGTGCCCCGTTAATGTCCTGGTTAATATGCGTAAGTTTTCTCTACTTAGCCCTAGTGCCTCATTTGCAGCCTTTTTGTTGAAGGCTTGGATTAGGGTTTTGGAATGGGTTGCAGCTCGAATTGTCGGGGATCCAGTACTCTGTGAACGGCTGGATCACTTGGCGTTGCGTAGAGACGTCGCTTCATTGTGTGTATTCTACCGCATTTATCACGGGGAGTGTTCCGAAGAGCTGTTCAACCTGATTCCTGCCGCCGAATTCCACCTTCGCACGACACGCCACAAGTTACGATATCATCCCCACCATCTGGATGTGTGGCGGTCCTCCACAGTGCGGTTTTCAAGGAGCTTTCTTCCTCGTACCACGAAGCTGTGGAATGAGCTTCCTTGTGCGGTGTTTCCGGGACGATACGACATGGGTACCTTCAAGAAAAGCGCGTACACCTTCCTTAAAGGCCGGCAACGCTCTTGTGATTCCTCTGGTGTTGCAGGAGAGTGTGGGCGGCGGTGATCACTTAACACCAGGTGACCCGTACGCTCGTTTGTCCTCCTATTCCATAAAAAAAAAAAAAAAAAATGGGTTAAGCCCGGAGTGTTGCTCCAGAGTTTAATGCACTCCTGTGAACATGATGTATCAAGGGTTGATTTAACAAGACTCCTTGGGACACCACAGAAGGGTTCAGGGCCAAATTGAGTGCTTTTAGCGCCAATTCTTGCAAGTTCGTCGGCGTATTCATTGCCTTCGATTCCTGCATGTCCTGGAACCCATCGAAGTGTAACTCTGTTCATTCCTCCCAGAGTATTCAGTATAGTCCGGCAGTTGTCTACAAGCTTTGAGACTGATCTGTTGGAATCTATAGCGGACAGAGCCGCCTGACTATCTGTGTGGATATAAATACACTTGCCGACGTAGCCTTTATTTAGGATGGTGTCCGCACATTCTATTATGGCGTATACCTCAGACTGGAAAACGGAGGCAAGATTTCCCAAGTTGACAGATTTGCCAAATTTGGGGCACTCTCCGAAGATTCCACAGCCAACGTCAGAACCCGACTTGGATCCATCGGTATACCATTTAAGGCTCCCTTTTTTCCAAGTAATTCGATTGTTTAACCAGTCCTCTCTTGTGGGGAATTCAATACTAA